>JAGDYQ010000062.1:1582464-1674964 GCA_021962125.1 Bulinus truncatus
AGAATGTCATGCATTTATTTAGTTACTATGACTAGAATGTTCAGCTCTTAATGACTCTGAATTAATTATAAAGTTATCCATTTGTATAATATCTGGTCAACTGTACGTTATTACCTAAATGATAACCAACATTGTAACTTTTTTTTAAAGTTATAATAATTATAATAATAATATATAAGAATATCATTATTCAAAACGTATTTCATTTAAAGCGCATGTTTAGTGAAACGATAACGATATTTGTTTCATCCATTGTTTATTATTTAACATGATATTGTTTCGTTAAAACCCCCCTACATATTTTTCATTTTTTATTTTTTAATGGGAGATAAATTAGATGACACGGAGTGGTGAAAGGTTCAAGAGGAGGCAACCTGCTGTTCTAATCACATTACATAAATGTCTAATCTAAAATATCTCGTAATGAAATTCTTACAGACCAAAGTGAGAACATACGTATGGACAGACAAACACAAATGACACCACTAACATTTATAACATCACATACCTATGTTGTGCCGATAATATTAATTCAAATGTATACACCTAACCATGGCAGCCAAGTAAACCATATCAAGAACAATTATGCTGCCACGTGAGGTCATTAATAAATGAGTAAATAACGGTTGATGCTGGCTCATTCCAGACAGGGCAATGAAAATCGTGGGGCCAGAGTCGAGCTGACCTCCAGACAGTTTCATTGTTCTATTTAGAGCTTCTGGCCTTTGCTGTTATATTTAGAGCTTCTGGCCTTTGCTTCATGATTTTAACATACTCACGTGTATTGGACAGAAGTATATAAGCAGATTATTGGGTAATACCAACCAATCAATTCATAAGCACAACGTCCAAATTACTGACAGAAAGAGGAATTTCGACTCCCACAAAATGTGATTCTGTACACTACATGCTTTTAAAATATTCTTTACTGCACTTTTTTATTGAATAATTTCATACTTTTCTGCACATTTATTAACACATTTCATTCTTTTATGTACATTTATTAAGCCGTTTCATACCTTTCTGCACATTTATTAAGTCATTTCATACCTTTCTGCACATTTATTAACACATTTCATTCTTTTCTGCAAAGCTATTATTTATTAAAATATTCTATATACTTTATACAATAATTTTTAAACTAATTTTGAATTTATCACTTAATACTTGTGTAAGCTAATGCTATTTTCGTAAAGAATACTGGACTGTATGAAAAAATTCAGTAAAGTTGGCATCTACTTGCAGAATCGAATGCCAAACATGCACTTCGTTTCTGCGTAACGCACTGATCACGTGATGAAGCCATCAAACAAAAGTTAACAGTTTTCCATCAGCTGTCACATTCTGATAAAGTTTATCCTTGACAACGGCTGAAAATGCCACATAGTTGAGGTGATTTTTTTTTTTAAATAAAAATAATGAATGGAGAGATGCCAACTCTACACACAAAGTTAAGATGTCAACCGAGACAATGGGGACGTGAAACATTGAAGAGGAAGTGAAACATTGAAGAGAAAGTGTAACGTCTCCAGGGGAGTTAAAGGTGGGTGGAGTACAAGCGCAGACAAATCTGTTTGTGTTTACATGTGGTTAGAAGTGTCTGTGTATATTTGTGGTGGAGTGTGTATATATAGTGGAATGTATTTGTGTGGTGGAGTGTATTGGTGTGGTGGAGTGTATTGGTGTGGTGGAGTGTATATGTGTGGTGGAGTGTATTGGTGTGGTGGAGTGTATTGGTGTGGTGGAGTGTGTATATATAGTGGAATGTATTTGTGTGGTGGAGTGTATTGGTGTGGTGGAGTGTATTGGTGTGGTGGAGTGTATATGTGTCGTGGAGTGTATTGGTGTGGTGGAGTGTATATGTGAGGTGAAGTGTATTGGTGTGGTGGAGTGTATTGGTGTGGTGGAGTGTATTGGTGTGGTGGAGTGTGTATATATAGTGGAATGTATTTGTGTGGTGGAGTGTATTGGTGTGGTGGAGTGTATTGGTGTGGTGGAGTGTATTGGTGTGGTGGAGTGTATATGTGTGGTGGAGTGTATTGGTGTGTGGAGTGTATTGGTGTGGTGGAGTGTGTATATATAGTGGAATGTATTTGTGTGGTGGAGTGTATTGGTGTGGTGGAGTGTATTGGTGTGGTGGAGTGTATATGTGTGGTGGAGTGTATTGGTGTGGTGGAGTGTATTGGTGTGGTGGAGTGTATTGGTGTGGTGGAGTGTATTGGTGAGGTGAAGTGTATTGGTGTGGTGGAGTGTATTGGTGTGGTGGAGTGTATTGGTGTGGTGGAGTGTGTATATATAGTGGAATGTATTTGTGTGGTGGAGTGTATTGGTGTGGTGGAGTGTATATGTGTGGTGGAGTGTATTGGTGTGGTGGAGTGTATTGGTGAGGTGAAGTGTATTGGTGTGGTGGAGTGTATTGGTGTGGTGGAGTGTATATGTGTGGTGGAGTGTGTATATATAGTGGAATGTATTTGTGTGGTGGAGTGTATTGGTGTGGTGGAGTGTATTGGTGTGGTGGAGTGTATTGGTGAGGTGAAGTGTATTGGTGTGGTGGAGTGTATTGGTGTGGTGGAGTGTATATGTGTGGTAGAGTGTGTATATATAGTGGAATGTATTTGTGTGGTGGAGTGTATTGGTGTGGTGGAGTGTATTGGTGTGGTGGAGTGTATATGTCTGGTGGAGTGTATATGTCTGGTGGAGTGTATATGCGTGGTGGAGTGTGCATAGAAACTCAGCAGGTATACACGCATGTGCTGATGTTTATTTAAAGATATTTACCTCATTACTAAAGTATTTTTAGAAATGACAATGAAAAGAAATTCAATTACTTCCTAGGCCGGACATGGTGGGGCTTAAGGGCTGAGGGGGGGGGGTCGAAAGAATTATAAAACGTAAAATAAAATTAAAAAATGTCACCTCGACTACTCCCATAGCCATTTTTTGGCGTGGAAAAGGGGGGGGGAGGTCTTTTATTGGTTCTAGACAAAACTTTGGGGGTATTTGGGTGCCGAGGCATAAGCATTGGTATATTTCGAGGTCCTAGGCAAAATAATTTGAGATATTTGTGGGCCCTGGGCAAAAAAACTTGGGGTTAGTTGAGGGCTCTACAGGAAAGTACATTTCGGGGGCCCCTAGAACATCATTCATATCTGATAGGAATTAGTACTGGGAGATGGACCTCTATTCCATTGGGAGACCTTGGTGGCTCCCTGGTTTTTCTATCCATAAAAGAACGGCTCTGCCTCATTCAAACTTTAAACAGACAATTTTTTTTTCATTTTTATTGGGTTTTTTTGAAAGAAAAAATGTCAATTCTCAACTATTACCCCCTTCCTTAAAAAAAAAAGGGAGGGGGGGAAATAATATGGACCTAACCTTAAATGTTAGATAATATGTGTACAGCCCTTTCAGGCCCGTAGCATGCGGGGGGGGCAGGGGGCCGGGCCCCTCCCTGCGTTTTGTCTGCCCCCCCTGCTTATTTGCTCTACTTAGTAAAATGTATTACCTGCCCCCCATTGCTATTGCCTGGCCCCTGCTGTAGAATGCCTGGCCCCTCCTGTACAATTTTCACGCTACGGGGCTGAGCCCTTCCCACACGCATTATCCCGTTGAATTCATAAAAAGCGGTTTAAAATAATCTTGTGAAAAAAAATCAATTCGGTCCACCAAAGCTATCACGCCAGCACCGGTGCTTGCAATACTTTCACTGATTAACGTTTCTCGTTGCTTCGTTCCGTATTAAGAATTCAACAAGGAGCGAAATAAGATAGAAATGCGAAAATGCGCTAGTTTCTACAATAACTTGAAACGTGAAAGAGAGCATATTGCTATAATACCTCAATATCAAACAATAACTTGAAAAGTGAGTATTGCTACTGTTCAAACACCCTAATCATCAATGATGAGAATACATTAGCAAAGACGAATACAGTGGCGAAGCGAGCTTAACTCGCGCCCGGGGCACAATACCTTTTTAGCGTTTGGCGCCCCTTTATGAGTAGCGCTGGGGCATGATGTCCCTTTTGCCCCCCCTCGCTACGCCACTGGACAAATAGTTGGTTAAGTCTGGTTTGATAATAAATGGGCATACAGGCATGAACGTTCAGGGATGGCGTGTATATTAAACTGGTTGGTAGGCAAATATTCTGATTTGTTAGATACACACAATGAGTACGCGTCGTGTATAGTCTGAGCTCGGGAAGTATGATGATTCTCCGGGTCTTAAGGGGCCCCCCGACACGGAGAATGATTGTTGCCAAAAATGTTACGGAATACCCCATCCCCCCTGTTCTTTTCTTGTAGTTAGCAACACCACTGTATGTGTGTATATATGTGTGTGTATGTGTGTATGTATGTGTGTGTGTATGTGTCTTATTTTGTGCGCTACTTCTGTTTGTATTCGTTTGTTCCACCATATAAACATTTACACACAATTAACCACGACATCGCTTTGTTTATTTGTTTCTCTAATGGGTGTGTATGTGTGTGTGCTCGCGCGTGTGTTGTGTGTGCGCGTGCGTGTGTGTGTGTGTTATCCTTAACTGAAAAATATACAATATAAAAAAAATCACTAGGTTGTTTTGTTATTGCCACAAATTTTTAAAAAATGTGGCCATTGCTCTAAGTTCATGTCTCAACAAATAATTCATCTTCATGATTAACATATTTTACAGTCAGCCAGGAAGTAAACTTTTACTCGAGTTGATCTCTTGCTGTCATTACATTTAAAAAAGGAAGAATGTTAAACTAATATAAAACTGGTTCAGGCAAACTATTGTTTGTTCTGTTGGTTTTTTTCCGTTTCAGATTTTACATTTGTTTTAAAATAAACTCAGCATTCAGCTGGCAATATAAAGTATGAACATTTACATAACTTGTTCATTTCGATTAAGTCTGCAGAGTAAGTAATGTTCAATGCTTGGACAGACAATCCCTCTAGTCAAGGTCTGTTAGTTGAGTGAGATATATGAGTGAAAGCTGTCTTTGTCATGTTGAAATATAAAATATTGTTTAGAATTATTAAAGTGTCAATGAACGATAAATACTTTTATCTAATTTGCCATTCAAACACTCACACTCTGACAGGGTTTGAAGTTAAACATGTAAAATATGCTAGTGGTTCAAGATAATATTTTCACTTAGTTGATTTAATCGAGTTAAAAAAAATTTCTTTTACTAAAAGAACAGGTTTGAAAAGTAGTACAATAACTTTAGCTTAACTTTTTTTTTAATCTCTGCCGCTTTCTACGGCGGCTTTGTTAAATTTAAAAGCTCATGCGACATATTAATATGCTTGACCGCTGCTCTCTTATGTGGAGTAAATTTTAGCAAAAATTAATGTACAATTCATATCATTGAAATGAGGGAGTAAAGGGCGGCTGAGCGTTGTGCTATTCACACAATCCGTTTATACGCCGAGGTTACAGAAACAGGTGAATTCTCTCTATACTTCATCTACCCCGATTGCCTTATAGGTTTTAAGGGAACTTCAATTTACTTTACATATCCATTGAGACTAAATGTAATGTTAATTTGCAATGGAGACTACATGTATAGGGACAGACAAAGAGACTTAATGTTGAGATAGGCTATAGAGAATAAATATATAGGGGCAGACCTGAGGAATACATTTGCTGTCCCTCCATTCAAAGCCTAAAAAATGCATCCCTCACCCCCTATAGCAGCGGTCGGGGAACCGGGGTAAATTACCCCAAATGGGGTAAAAATGAAATTTTTGGGGGTAAAAATGAAACTTTTGTGAGTAAAAAGTATATAATTTTAATTCACCATGGGGTAATATCAACTTACACAAAAATATTTTGGGGTAATGATTAAAAAAGTTCCCCGACCGCTGCCCTATAGGCAATGAACTAATTCCATGAACTATCCTTTGGTCAGACATCTCTCTGGCATGTCAAGCTACCTCCAATGCCCCCCCCCCCCAACCTTTAAGCTATCAACTCGGAAACTGTTAATTTATCCCAGGCTACGTGAGTACTTGTATTTAACAAGGCTAAGCCGTTGTTTTTACCTTCTCCCATGAACTGCACCAAAAGGTATACTCTCCAAACTCTTGCTATAATTACAATCATGTGGTCCAGGAGCGTGATGGATTCTACTTCGACCGGCAGTAATTTTGTGAACACGTATTTTTTTTTATCCTAGAGAAATATCACGCTCCCAATCTCGGTCAGTGCTAATAATGGTCTCCTTGTAAAACATGGGGGAATGAGCATCAGAACTCTGTATTATAGGGTCTATGGCTTCTGCTGTTGAATTTATTTCAGAGAAATTATGAAAGCATTTATTTATTTATTTTTTTTTGGAAGTGGGAGGGATTCTCCTTTTTTGGTAGATATACCTAGATAAGGGGGAGGGATTCTTTGTTGGTAGATATACCTTGATAAGGGGGGGGATTCTCCTTTGTTGGTAGATATACCTTGATAAGGGGGAGGGATTCTTTGTTGGTAGATATACCTTGATAAGGGGGAGGGATTCTTTGTTGGTAGATATACCTTGATAAGGGGGAGGGATTCTTTGTTGGTAGATATACCTTGATAAGGGGGAGGGATTCTCCTTTGTTAGTAGATATACCTTGATAAGGGGGAGGGATTCTTTGTTGGTAGATATACCTTGATAAGGGGAAGGGATTCTCCTTTTTTGGTAGATATACCTTGATAAGGGGGAGCGATTCTCCTTTGTTGGTAAGAGAGGAGATTTATTTAGTTATGTAGTTGTAATTGTAATAAATTTAAAAAGATAATTTTCGAAAAAGAAAGTAGTCGAAAACTCAAGTAAATCTTGCTAGACTGTTTACAATATTTTTTTTTTTAAGTTTAACATATCTGAGTCTTTAAATAATAATTAGCAGCTCAGGTAGTTGTAATAAACGACATTTCTTCAAAGTGCACGGTGTTTTTTTTTCTTTAATACATCGTTTAATATGATATGGTATTTGATGTGTATCTCTAATAACTCGGTTAATGTGAAATGGTGTTTTATGTGTATCTCTAATAACTCTGTTAATATGATATGGTGTTTGATGTGTATCTCTAATAACTCTGTTAATATGATATGGTGTTTGATGTGTATCTCTAATAACTCTGTTAATATGATATGGTGTTTGATGTGTATCTCTAATAACTCTGTTAATATGATATGGTGTTTGATGTGTATCTCTAATAACTCTGTTAATATGATATGGTGTTTGATGTGTATCTCTAATAACTCTGTTAATATGATATGGTGTTTGATGTGTATCTCTAATAACTCTGTTAATATGATATGGTGTTTGATGTGTATCTCTAATAACTATGTTAATATGATATGGTGTTTGATGTGTATCTCTAATAACTCTGTTAATATGATATGGTGTTTGATGTGTATCTCTAATAACTCTGTTAATTTGATATGGTGTTTGATGTGTATCTCTAATAACTCTGTTAATATGATATGGTGTTTGATGTGTATCTCTAATAACTATGTTAATATGATATGGTGTTTGATGTGTATCTCTAATAACTCTGTTAATATGATATGGTGTTTGATGTGTATCTCTAATAACTCTGTTAATTTGATATGGTGTTTGATGTGTATCTAATAATAACAACGACATAGTCTTTCCCAGCTTGTATCTGTCATATTTAGTCCATCAATATATGAATGTACAACGATACCAAGCTTACGTGCAGTTTTCCCTCTAAGCTGTCCTCGCAGACACAGCTCGCATACATAAGACAAGAGATACACACAATACAAGAGATGCACACAATACAAGAGATACACACAATATAGGAGATACACACAATACAAGAGATACACACAATACAAGAGATGCACACAATACAAGAGATACACACAATACAAGAGATGCACACAATACAAGAGATACACACAATACAAGAGATACACACAATATAGGAGATACACACAATACAAGAGATACACACAATACAAGAGATACACACAATATAGGAGATGCACACAATACAAGAGATAAACACAATACAAGAGATACACACAATATAGGAGATGCACACAATACAAGAGATAAACACAATACAAGAGATACACACAATATAGGAGATACACACAATACAAGAGATACACACAATACAAGAGATACACACAATATAGGAGATACACACAATACAAGAGATACACACAATACAAGAGATACACACAATATAGGAGATACACACAATACAAGAGATAAACACAATACAAGAGATACACACAATATAGGAGATGCACACAATACAAGAGATAAACACAATACAAGAGATACACACAATATAGGAGATACACACAATACAAGAGATAACACAATACAAGAGATACACACAATATAGGAGATACACACAATACAAGAGATAAACACAATACAAGAGATACACACAATATATGAGATACACACAATACAAGAGATAAACACAATACAAGAGATACACACAATATAGGAGATACACATAATACAATAGATAAACACAATACAAGAGATACACACAATATAGGAGATACACACAATACAAGAGATAAACACAATACAAGAGATACACACAATATAGGAGATACACATAATACAAGAGATAAACACAATACAAGAGATACACACAATATAGGAGATACACACAAGAGATACACACAGATATGTCCTTTAATATGCCTGACTTGCGCAAACAAATTTTATTTCCACTGTAAAGTTGCTCACAGCTAAAATAATGTTTTGCTCCATATAACTTCCGGAAAATGAGAGGGAACATTGGGTAAATGTATTGTTCACTCGTCTGACCAGAATACAACATGTGTGTGTGTGTGTGTGTTTGTGTGTGTGTGTGCGTGAGTGTGTGTGTGTGTTTGTGTGTGTGTGTGTGTGAGTGAGTGTGTGTGTGTGTGTGTACCTAGAAGATAATTAAAAACAAAAATTTTTTTAAGGCATTCAAATTGGAGGGAACCATTAACAGCCATATTTGTGCGTCGAATTGATTCAATTGATAATGGAACGTCTAGGGATATTTTGACATTAGATTAACTATCCGGAACGTTGGATCACGGTGTAATATAATATATAATTTTGAATTATTAACGTGTCAACTGATGATGAAGCAATGTAGCTAGTTTACCATTCAAACGCTCACACGCTGACAGGTGAAGAAAGAAAGTGTTTGATGTTAACTTATAAAATATACACGTTTAAAGATATAAGTAAATCCATTACCTTGGTAGGTCCAGTCACCGAATGCTGTTATCACCTGTTATAAGCCAGAAACATTGAAAGAATAGAAAAATTTGAATGAATTTTTCCCGTTCTTAAACTTAATGAACGTATTTTAATTAGCGCAGGAGCAGTTTTAACACAGAACAATAATGAGAGGGGTGGAAAAAATCCCCGATGACTAAAAAAAAAATCAGGTGCTATAACAGTCTAGCCATGTTTAACAAAATGTTTTACAGTGTTGCTACAACAACGGCCCACTCATGGCGCGCCCACATTCAGTTTAAAACGTCATAAGAAGGGGAGCTCAATGTTGGCAACCCTATCGCGAGTGAGTGCCCTTGGCATGCTTTGACACAGCGCACCAAATCATTGGGGTTTTTTTTTTATAACTTCTCGCCAGCCAGTCAATTTCTCGTTTAGTGAGGGGATGAGGAGGCGGATGCCTGTTTTAAAAAAAAAAAGAGAGAGAGAGAGAGAGAGAGGGTGAATGGGAAAGAGAAAGGAAAGTCAAAGGTCGTATGTGTGGGTGGGCCCCGTTGATATTTGTGAGTGTAACAATAATGATTATTTTGGGATCAAGGCATGTAAATTTAATTCACTTCTTTCTACAGTCGAATTGTAACGTCACTGAACATGCTTCAGTTGACGAATATTTTAACATTGAAGAATGAATGCTCTACATCAGACATGGGCAATTCGCGGCCCACGGGCTGAGTTTGGCTGTTTGTTCCGGCACGCGCTCTGCCTATCCCCGCTCGTGCGCACCTTAGACTGGTGTAGATGGGACTCGAACTAAGAACCTACTCAACGCATATCTGAATGACAACCTCATCTCCAAATTTATATTCATCATCATCAAACTTTAACCCTAGCAAGGTCTAGACCACACACATACACACACATATAAACACACACACACACACATACACACCAGAGATGAGCGGACGCGTCCGCTTGCGGACGCAGATCCGCAGACTTTTCCGAATCCGCGGACTGACAGCGGACGCTTCGTATGGTTAAGTTGCGGACTCGCGGACTGACGCGGATCTTCTTTAGCGTTACCATAAAAAAAATTTCAAGTCATTTAAACAACTAATTTCAGCAATGCGGACTCGCGGACAGACTGCGGATCAATGTTGTAGTAAGATTCTGCAGACGCGGACGCGGATCATTGATAGAAATCCGCGGACGGACGCGGACGCTAAATTTCAAGATCCGCACACCTCTGATACACACACATACACACACACACACAAATAGGGGCGGATCTAGACAACTTTGACCGGGGGGGGGGGGCCAAAACTGTTTTCATTGTTGAAAATTGGTCTTAGAACAAAAAATATTTCGATAATTTAATGATGTCTTACCTAAACTTGTGGTAACGGGGGGGGGGGGGGGCATGCCCCCCGGCCCCCCCCCTGAATTCGCCGCTGCACACACATACACATACACGCAAATACACATACACACACAAACGTGTTCCGTGTTTATTTTGTCCCATGCTACCATGCCTAACCATGTCCAGACGTGTCCTTCAGGTCTTTCTTTACATCCATCTCTCTGTTCACTCTCTCTCGCTCTCTCTCTCTCTCTCTCTCCTCTCTCTCTCTCTCTCTCTCTCTCTCTCTGTTCTTTACCTCTCTCTCTCTCTTTTTTTCTCTTTGTTATCACTCTTTATCTCTCTCTCTCTCTCTGTTCTCTCTCTCTCTCTCTTTCTCCCCTCTCTCTTTGTTTTTATCTCTCTCTTTCTCTCTGTTACCCCTCTTTCTCTCTCTTTCTCTCTCTTTCTCTTTTCTTTTTCTCTTTTCTCTCTCTCTCTCTCTCTCTTCACCTTCTCCCTCTCTTCTCTCACTCTCTTCCCCAGGTATCCTATGGTGTAAACCTTGTAACGAGGGTATATGAGAGAGGTCAAGACGGTCAGCATTGGATGTGATGAGAGCTTCGTACATGAAGATTGATAGGATGCACGCTCTGGAACATAGTTAAACAATATTACACCCCCCCCCCACACCCCCCTTTACTCTAAAATAGCGGTTCTCAAAAAGTGTGTGGGTAGTGATCCCTGGGGGTGTGTCTAGCAGACGATGTCAAGTGGGTCACACACAAAATGTCTTCATACACAGAGATAATAGATTTGCGTCAGTATTACAAACGTTGTTGTTGTTGTTTTTTTTTTTTACCACAAGCAATTTGAGTCACAAACAGAGACAAATTTAAACTGTGGACGCACAAGTCGTCTATGTGTCTTTGTCCTTCATTGTAATACACTGACAGCCAGACAGACAGACTGTGTATTATTGTGACCCATATAGATTGACAGACTATGTATTACTGTGACCCATATAGTTTGACAGACTCTGTATATTGTGACCCATATAGTTTGACAAACTATGTACTACTGTGACCCATATAGTTTGACAGATTCTGTATTACTGTGACCTATATAGTTTGACAGACTCTATATTATTATTATTTCTGGGCTGTTTTTGCTGTTGATGTTTTATTTTTCTAATTTAAAGCTTGTGTGTATTTGAAAAAAAAAATCCATAATTTATAACTTGGCTTAAGTTGGGGTAGAACACATATAATAGCAATAAAAACTGCATATTAACAAGTCTAGAATAACAACAATAGCGATGCTCGTTCAACAGACCACTCTAAATCATCTTAAGAGTTACGTCTGCGTGAGCGTCAAGAAACCTGGTCATGTGCATATTGGGCTTGAAAAAAAATTGTGTAGATTGTATAGGCCAGTGACTGCTTAATTCTATCAAGCTTTGCGTGCTCTGTGAATAAGTGTGCTCTGTTATATGCTTTGTGTGTACAAGTGTGTGGGTGTGTGTGCCGTATAATCAAAACGGTAAAAAAAAAAACATGCTATGTTGCATGCTATGTTTCTGCATTTAAATATACTATCAATGATAATTTCGCTATCTTTTTAGAGCATTTTCGAAAAAAAATGATCTATTGTCCCCGTTTTGTCTGTCTGTCTGTCCGTCCGTCCGTCCGTCCGTCATCACCCTGGATCTCAACAACCATAAGTCCTAGACCCATGATGTATATATCATTTTGTAGGTCTTGGCCTGCCAAGAAATGACTTTTTTCCATTTCGCGATCTGACCTCTCAGGGCCGTAAAAGGGGCCTTAGTACCGTTTTTTACTATATCAGCTATATTAATAAAGGAGCGCTATATCTCAGCAACTATAAGTCCTAGACCCATGATGTATATATCATTTTGTAGGTCTTGGCCTGCCATGTGTACATGAAAAGTTCATTTTGCGATAGGACCTCTGAGGGCCGGGCTTTAGGGCTCCTAAGGGGCTTATAAATTATTTATACACCTTGTACGTTCAATAACCCGTTCATTTGGTGCGAAATACTGCAGCACGTAGTTTCACCAAGATTTATTAAGAAACTCATCAAATAAAATAGTAAGCTTGTGTTCTGAGTTTAATTGAAAGTATCAGAGCTATGCAACAATTGACGGAGTTTTCGGACGATTAAATGACTATAATTTAGAATGTTTTCAATTATGAGTCCTATTTCAGTAACCACAAACCACTTGTAGTTAGATTTAAGAGACAATAATTTTTTTTTCAAATATAAAGAAACGTCTTTATAATTATTTTTTTTACAAATATATGCATTACACAATTGAATTTATAAACATTTCCAAAATTTACAAATATTTACTGAAAGCTAACAAACGTACTGATACATAATACGAAAATGCTCTAACACGTCCTGTGTCCAGAATGGAACAGGCTTAATTGCTTGTTTTTTTATCCTAGCTTTTACAGTTGAACCCCGAAAACACACAATTCTTTAATTGTGGGCATCCAGAGGCCTACCTAGGGTGGGGGGAAAGGGGGGGGGTCCATATTCGAAAGCTTGGTGGTGCCCCAAAAAATTTTTGTTTACATTAAATATTAAGTACATTATCTCATGTCAAGGTGTTGAATATCAAAATGCAGCACCCCCCCCCCCTTCAAAGAGGCTCATACCCAGGGACCCCAAATACCTAAGTTCGGCACTGTGGGCATCGAATCTCTGAAACTATAGACACAGTCGGTAGCGATGTGTACAAGTTTGAGAACCACTGACAAAAACAGATCATTTAATTCAATTAAAAATTAGCTTTTTTGCAGGATTCGAAGAGTATTTTTATGCTACATATTTCTTTTAATAGTACAGTCCCTCTACGAAGCTGCTGTAATAATAGTATAGATACAGACATTGTCTTATTCAGTTCATACTTCCGTAATATTGTAGATACAGACATTGTCTTATTCAGTTAATACTTCCGTAATATTGTAGATGCAGACATTGTCTTATTCAGTTCATACTTCCGTAATATTATAGATGCAGACATTGTCTTATTAAGTTCATACTTCCGTAATATTATAGATGCAGACATTGTCTTATTCAGTTCATACTTCCGTAATATTATAGATGCAGACATTGTCTTATTAAGTGCATACTTCCGTGATATTATAGATGCAGACATTGTCTTATTAAGTGCATACTTCCGTAATATTATAGATGCAGACATTGTCTTATTAAGTGCATACTTCCGTGATATTATAGATGCAGACATTGTCTTATTAAGTGCATACTTCCGTAATATTATAGATGCAGACATTGTCTTATTAAGTGCATACTTCCGTGATATTATAGATGCAGACATTGTCTTATTTAGTTTATACTTCCGTCTGTGATATTTTTTTTAATTGTCTTCATGCCTTGACACTTAGGTAACATGTTTCGAGATTTCTGTCATGTTTATTTGTTTATTGTTGATCTATTTAGAATACTGTCCGGTGTGATATTTCATACTCAATTGTACTCTACCCTACGTATAGTTCTCCGTGTCCTATGTATAGTTCTCAATGTCATACGTATAGTTCTCAGTGACCTATGTATAGTTCTCAGTCATTCTTTTACATTGTTAGTTCTAATGCTGTCTTCTGATTTTTTTCCTAGCTTAACTCTTATTGACGATTTCTTGGCATTCCTGTTTAACCCTTCCTTAATTAACATGGCTATTTCTTAGCTAACCTATTTCTATGATAATTCTTATTTTTCCTTTTTATTAGTTTATATATTCCTTAACTATTTCTCACCTACCATATAGGATCGTTCACATAATATATAATGCTAACATAATCAAGATTTATGCCTACACCCCTCCCACATACACACATACACAGGTCTCCTTATATTACGGATTATATCATAAACCCGACCCCCCACACCACCCTCGGGAGTTATATGATATGTGAGAATTCAGTTACCTGTACATTTATCATCTTACCATTTTCTTAGCTCACCTATTGCAACTATCTCAAAAAAATCTTTAAATCGCTGTCTGCCAACCTTTTCCAGCTCTACATTTATAAATTCTGACAATGTAATTTTCTCTTAAGAATTTACCTAGATATGTAATAACAAAGACTTGTAGTTAGTTGGCAGCACTGTAGTTGGCAGATGTAAGAATCGATTTCCACCATGCAGAACTAATTTTTTTTTACATTGCGCGTACTTTATTTTAATTGTGGTAAATTGTTCAAACGCCGTTTTGTCGCTTAATTTTTTTGTTTTTTTACACCCTCCAACAGTAACCATAACTACAAAAGATATATACATATGTTTACCTAAATAATTCACTGCTAGCTTCTCGTTGTTGGCTATATTGCCACCAGAGCCATTGCTATTGATTGGGGCGCCATATGCGAGTTAAATTTTATGGCGCCCTTCTCCCAATCTGAAAAGTGCAAAAAAAATTCTTTTTACAGGGCTCTCCCAGCGCCTCTTTCTAGTTCGGCGCCCTGTGCAGCAGCACAACCCGCAGCAGCACAACCCGCAGCAGCACAACCCGCAGCAGCACAACCCCCAGCAGCACAACCCGCAGCAGCACAACCCCCAGCAGCACAACCCGCAGCAGCACAACCCCCAGCACCTGTCGAACGCCACTGATTGTCAATTCTTTTTTTTTCGATTGATTTAGATTTTTTTCGTGGATTTCATCTACTACCTTTCGGTCCCTTGACTAAACAAATTTAAAGTAATGCAAAATGGTTCTCCACCACGACGTATAGTGGCACCCATACAACCACTGCTTAGTGACGTAATTAGGAGGGACGGTCCTATCCCGGTCGGAAATTACTTTCTAACGAGCTAGGGGCGTTATATGCCATATTTTAGTACTTTTTGGCACCTGAATGAGGCAACGTGTATGAAATGTTATGTCTCGATATTTTTTTGAGGATATCCGTATAACGTCCTAGGATGTATGAAATGTTATGCCTCGATATTTTATTGGAGGCTATCCGTATAACGTCCTAGGATGTATGAAATGTTAAGCCTCGATAGATTCTCTAAGCAATAATAACTAATTGAACAGTTGAGTAGATTGTTCTCCCCCTTACTGACCTTTATCCAGAGCAACCTATTATTAGGTAAGATGTCCTGTAGGTGGAAAAGAATGTAAAGAAAAAGCTTAAAAACTCGAAACATTTGACCAAGATGTGTACCGCATTAAGTTCTTTTTTTTTTTGCCATCTCACTCTATGGAGTAAGATGTTCTGTAGACCGTAAAGAAAAAGCTTAAAAACTGGAAACATTTGACCAAGATGTGATTAGATGTGTACCGCATTAAGTTCTTTTTTTTTTTTTGCCATCATTGACTAACAATATGATTTTAATTGTTGATTTCTCTCTTACATCATATAAACAATTTATATCAGGCATAATACAAATGCCCTTATCATTTTAAACTTACATTCGCGACGGTTGGAAACTCACGAACTTTATGTAGCCTGCGACTCATAAAGTCTGCCAACCCCATGGAACTAGAGCCAGTTGTGTTTCTTGTTGTCACTAGCCTATACAACAACAATAAAAAAAAAAACACTGTGTTGCACCAGGTTAGCCGGTGCCAAGTTTACGATCTTTCTCTGTTTCTGATTCTACTCAGCCAATGAAATAATAGGTTCACGTCACTTCTGGTTAATTTCTAGAACTTGATCCTAAACAGCCGTGTTTTGTTTGTTTGTTTGCTTTTGTTTGTTTTTTGTCTCTATTTTATGATTTCAAATTAATAACGCTTAGTTTCCCATCAATGTTTATTTTTAAAGACTTAAACAAACACTGGATTCAAACGCTGACCTCTCCTAAAAAAAAAAGGTTTCAAATAAACTAATTTATGCTGATTGTGCAGTTCAAATAATATTTAATATATGTAATACTGACACACTTTTTGACGTCTGATCACTCTAATCATATGAGTCAGTATCTGTGCTACATTTCTACTTCTTAATAATATATCAGCTATGATGCAGGCTTCTTGTGTCAGCTTTATTCTTTCTGATAGGACTTTGTTTCTAGCCTTGTCATCCAAATCAAACCTCAAGATCTTTCGTGGGTGTCCATTAGCAAAGGACTGTAACGATAGCAATTTATCTTTCATGGGGAAAGCGGGCGTCGTAGATAGGGCTGAATTAGGCACACTTTACGAAAGCCAGAGCAATGTTGGAATATTGCATTACTTTTCGCTCATTCTCTATATTTTGAAGCCATTAGCTACAAAAAAAAAAATTCTCAAGAAGCGCAAAACTTTCTGTTAATTTGCAACGTGTAACTGGCCAAAAAGAAATATTGCGCTACTCTATGCTACTTTTTTTAATAGATTTTTCGCAACTTTGATCCAAAATTTTCTGACAATACTAACCAACATCACATGCCGGTTATTTCAATGGACCCCGCTGGGCAACAGATACTTGAGTCAATTGACGACACAGGGCAACAGATACTTGACTCAATGCACGACACTGGGCAACAGATACTTGAGTCAATTGACGACACTGGGCAACAGATACTTGACTCAATGGACGACACTGGGAAACAGATACTTGACTCAATGGACGACACTGGGCAACAGATACTTGACTCAATGGACGACACTGGGCAACAGATACTTGACTCGATGCACGACACTGGGCAATAGATACTTGTCTCAATGCACGACACTGGGCAACAGATACTTGACTCAATGGACGACACTGGGCAATAGATACTTGACTCAATGCACGACACTGGGCAACAGATACTTGACTCAATGCACGACACTGGGAAACAGATACTTGACTCAATGGGCGACAATGGGCAACAGATATTTGAGAAAACCACGATATATCAGAATAAGGCGTGGAGAGACTACTATGGACGTAGGGGAAGGGGGAGGGCATGGAAATGGAAGAGCGATGACAACAACGGCGATGATAATGAAGTAGAATATGAATATATAACAACGACGATTAGAATGCAGAAGATGATGATATAATCACAACGTTGTGCCTCTAGTTAAGTAGAGCCTTTAATTTTACTAATGGCTCTATATGAGTAGTGCCTCTAGTTATGTAGTGCCTCTATATTAGTAGTGCCTCTAGTTGAATAGAGCCTCTAGTTATGTAGTGCCTCTATATGAGACAATATTAGTAGTGCCTCTATATGAATAGTGCCTCTAGTTATGTATGCCTCCAAGTGAATAGTGCCTCTAGTTATGTAGTGCCTCAATATGAGACAATATTAGTAGTGCTTCTATATGAGTATTGCCTCTAGTTATGTATGCCTCCAAGTGAGTAGAGCCTCTAGTTATGTATGCCTCTATATGAGTAGTGCCTCTAGTTATGTATGCCTTCAAGTGAGTAGTGCCTCTAGTTATGTATGCCTCTATATGAGTAGCGCCTCTAGTTATATAGTGCCTCTATATGAGTAGTGCCTTTAGTTATGTAGTGCCTCTCTATGAGTAGTACCTCTAGTTATGTAGTGCCTCTAGTTATGTAGTGCCTCTCTATGAGTAGTGCCTCTAGTTATGTAGTGCCTCTATATGAGTAGTGCCTCTAGTTATTTAGTACCTCTAGTTATGTAGTACTCTAGTTATGTAGTGCCTCTCTATGGGTAGTATCTCTAGTTATGTAGTGCCTCTAGTTATGTAGTACCTCTAGTTATGTAGTGCCTCTCTATGGGTAGTACCTCTAGTTATGTAGTGCCTCTAGTTATGTAGTGCCTCTATATGAGTAGCGCCTCTAGTTATGTAGTACCTCTAGTTATGTAGTGCCTCTCTATGGGTAGTACCTCTAGTTATGTAGTGCCTCTCTATGGGTAGTACCTCTAGTTATGTAGTGCCTCTAGTTATGTAGTGCCTCTAGTTATGTAGTGCCTCTATATGAGTAGTGCCTCTAGTTATGTAGTACCTCTAGTTATGTAGTGCCTCTATATGGGTAGTGCCTCTAGTTATGTAGTGCCTCTATATGAGTAGTGCCTCTAGTTATGTAGTGCCTCTATATGAGTAGTGCCTCTAGTTATGTAGTGCCTCTATATGAGTAGTGCCTCTAGTTATGTAGTGCCTCTAGTTATGTAGTGCCTCTATATGAGTAGTGCCTCTAGTTATGTAGTGACTATATATGAGTAGTGCCTCTAGTTATGTAGTGCCTCTATATGAGTAGTGCCTCTAGTTAAGTATGCCTCTATATGAGTAGTGCCTCTAGTTATGTAGTGCCTCTAGTTATGTAGTGCCTCTATATGAGTAGTGCCTCTAGTTAAGTAGAGCCATTAGTTACGCATGTTATACGCCGAAGACAAAAAATGACACCTGAACAATGTCTGGCACTATGTGAAAAATTATTTGACATTTGTGTGTTTCTACTTTGGATTATATATTCAATATCGTTTTAGATATTGATACTACCATGCGAGCAATGAAAATATTTTTGTTCATCATAAAACTAAACTATACATTTTTTTTAATCCTACAAAGAAGAAAAAATAACTATGAACACTGTTAAATAATAAAAATAATAGTAAAATATTTTTTAATTGTTTAATCTCAACAAAATAATTTTAAATTTTGACACTTGTTATAATTTCTTTGTCATAAATATAAAGAGACCACAAAAGAACCGACAATTCAATAATAAATTACACCATAAAAGATGTGTGTACAACCAGGGAACAGTGAAACAATACATTAAACCAGTTTGTAAAAGTACACGCATTAAAGAATTCGTAAAGGTCAAGTTCTCTTCTCAACTCAGATCACGTGCCTACTTAACTTCAAACGTTTCCCGGTATCCATCTGTTCATCCCAGAATGTTTAACCTATATATCTCCTGCTGGATTGGCAATAAATAAATGATTATGTTAACTGTGGGGTGATGTTAATTGTCAACTCTAGGAGCTGAAAACTTGGATGGCCCGTTCCTTGTAGAGCTAAGAGTATGTTGACTAGCCTGAATCATTGATATGAAACACGATTGTACGTGGGAAGAGATAGAGGGGAAAGTAATGAATAATGTAAGAATATATAACATATATATAGAAAAATACATAGATTGACAGAAACACAAATAGGTTTCTCAAACGGCTGTCGACTGACAGATAGTTTATGACTGTTACTTATTTCAAATCTCATATTATAAATAAAATTGAAAGCAGTATAAAATCTCGCAATTTTCTTTAAATAGTGGGAGAGTGCAGGGTTCTTAAGGGGGGCCCCTAACGTTAAATAATAAAAAAAAAAAGTTGGCACATATTATGAAAATTGATTTCCGGCCCCCTCCTCCCCATTTTTATTATAACATACATTATACTATTTTACTGTGAGTTTTGAAAACATAAAAAGCTAATGGATAAATGCGTCTTTGACAATGGACTGATGCAGCTTTAGACAATACTTCCTTACTTGACAGAGCTTTTAATGAAAGTGAAACCTTTTGAAAATTATTTTGAACTCTTTGTTCCATTTTTATCTTTCCATTTAGTCTGTCTGTGATAATGTCAAACTATTGAAAGTGTGATAATATCAGTAGCTATCAAATTTAAAATGTGATCAGTTTTTTTTTAAAACTGATAAAATCCTATTTGCTATTCCTGGGATAGAGTACACTTTATTCTTTACTTCACTATAAATGTTTTGCTGACACATTGAGAAATAGTTTGATAAAGTTTTCTCAGTCTGAGTGTCATGAGTTCACCATTTACTTAAATTTATCATTATACAGTACAAACACATTTTTACTAAAAAAAAATGTATTCCACTTCACTGAAATGATTTTATTCAAGTATCACTTATAAAAAACCAGTTAGATTACAAATTGGAACAAATCTTGTCCAGTTCATTTCATAAATAGTTCTTGCCTGACATAAATTTTAGTTTTCAAAATAAATAGTACATAAAGTTGATAAGATTATTTAGGAATTTATTTAGTCATCCTAATACAAAATAAATGCTACTTTATTAATGATTCTTAGAAAAGTCAACTTTTGTACAAGCACCTAAATGGTATTCCCCTTAGCTCTTTTTGTTGAGGCTGCAGAAATATACAGGTTAATGCAAATCTTATCCAAAATAAGTTAGCTCATCTAACTACCCACTTTTTAATTTTCACAACCCATTAAAATAAAATTATGTCATGTAGGATATGCCAAGAAATACATTGCTATCATTCCATAGGATATCCTAAGAAATACATTGCTATCATTCCATAGGATATGCATTAAGAAATACATTGACTAGAAAAGTTTGCATATAGAAGTTTAAAATTATAAATTCCATAGGATATCCCAAAGAAATACATTGCAAGTGACTTCATTCACATGTAGGATATCCCAAAGAAATACATTGCTATTATTCCAAATATCAAAAAAAAAAAAGATCCAACAAAATATTCAATATTGCCATTATTTTTTTTTATTGTATATTTACACAAGCTCACCAATTCAGGCAAGTGCTACAAAGCTGGTATCTATTTAAAAAAAAAAAGGATAAGTCTGACGGTTATCTTCTCTCCAAATTATTGTCATTCTTTTTCTTTTTGTATTTCTCCAGAGAATGATCACAAAATTACCAGAAAAGAAAAAAAAAACAGCATACGGTTATTTCCTATAAGAGACGTGATGATTCTGATAAACTCTTACGCAAATTATCGTGCATCTTGCAACAATATGGGGAGGGAGGTGCGCTCTAATTGTCTTTTCTATACAGAGCCGTTCTCAGGTTTTTGATGGGCCCAAGGCGGAGACTAAAGAGATATTTGTGAGCCACGATCAAAATGATGAGGCCTTTTCTGCATCAGATTTGATAATAATAACCTACTGGAAAGGGGCCCCATTTTTTGGATTTAGAAATCCCTATAGGCAGTTGACTGATTGCCTATCCATCAGAACGGCTCTGGTTCTGTACTAATGAAATAAAGGACACACACATTAGAGGTACAGTATCACATAGAAATCAAAATAATATATCAAAAAAAAAAAAAAAGAGAGAAACACAGTCGTTCATTTAGAAAAAAAAAAAAGTGCAATTAGTAATTACAAGGAATAACAACAGTATATTTAACAGTATAACATGGTCAATGAAAATTTGCATGAGAAGTATTTTCTGTACAATTCTATTATGTTCAATATTATTTTGACTATATTACCATTCGTATAATTACAATGCTCTATTGCTTTTCAACACATAAATCATACAGACTACAACTTCAATTATAAGAATTGTGTAATTTGATTAGAATGACCAGATCTCCTATACTATAATTCAATAATTCAAAGTGCAGCTTGTAATAATAATAATACAAGTAATAAAGAGATAAAACAAAATTAAAGTATTCTAAGTGAAAAGAACTTGTCAACTTGACTTCTTTTTGTGAATATTTTTCAGACAGCATCATCATCAATTTACAAAGAAAATGACACGTACCTATTACTTTGAAGAAAATACTCAATGGGCTATGAGACGTAGTTTAATTAAATTTACGCAGGGGTGCAACAAATATTTTTTTTTTTTTTTTTTAGTTTTCAATGCATATAAGAATAATAAATACTCTCATCCAGTAATCAGTATTTATGCATAAAACATGCTTCGAATTTCTTAACGTACAAGATAATATGCTTATTTATTATGATAGGCAGTGTATGATAAAGTATGTTAAAAAATAAAAAAATACTTAAAAAAAGATTAATGAATTATAAGAAAAAAAAAAGATTCCTTTGACAAGGAACACGAATAAATCACAGATTAAACCGCAACCCAAATTTTAAGTCGTTCTTCCTTCTTGTGATGAAATGAAGTCGGCACTGGCAAAGCAACACTTTAACCTTTGAGGGGGGGAAAGTATTCAAAATGTTCCAATGGCCATCAACTTTTGGGTAAATTAGATTCTCCTAAGAATAAGATGGGGGGAAAAAAAACAAAAAAAAAATAAATAAATACAAATCCAAAATCTTGGTAGTAGGACCAGGAATGAGTTTCTACAAGGTGCTGTCATCATACAGAGTTATCTGAAATAGATGCCAATATATAATTAATTGTAATATGAAAAGAAATAACAAGCCAATGGAATAATGCCAGTAAATACATCACCAAAATAAAACTCTATTAAAAACTAACTTAATTATTATTTAATGTATTTGCAGTTAAAAAAAATTCAAAATGACCAACGGAATAAAAAAAAAAGTTGGAAGGCCTATTTATAGCAAACGTTATGGCAAATCTCATTTTTCTGTAAACTTAAAAAAAATATATTCTGAAGCTTTTCAAGGTTAGAATAAACATTATTATTTATGTTTTACAAACTTTATAACAGCACTCACCATGATACCACCATCTTGTTTTTTTTGGATCTTTACTACAAGTTCTTACATATAATGCGTTATCAGGAGGCAATTTCTGAATAACCCAAGATGAAATAAAACAAAATTTAATAATAATAATACATAAACCAGATACTGAAAGCAATATATTAATTAAATCATCTGTTTGTGTTAGTGGTTCTCAAACTTTGACCTCTCGCTACCCCCTGTGACTACAGTTTTAAATTCAAGACCCACCATTTAACACTTTGACCTCTCGCTACCCACTGTGACTACAGTTTTAAATTCAAGACCCACCATTTAAGACTTTAGTTTTTGGGACCCAACAGCAAAGAAAAACTAGGAGGAAAAAAAAAAAAGATAATAAAATTGCCATTAATTGTATATTTAGACTTTCCCTTTTTATTCTGCAGCTCTACAAACTTTTAGTTTTGTAACATACAATTATGCATATAAAGATTCTGATCTTTGAACTATAAATGTATATATTGTTGCAACCCAAATTTTTGAGAACCACTATAATCATTTTAATACAAAATGCTGTTTTAAATTTCAACAAATAATCCCCCAAATAAAATAATTTAGGTTCAAATCCAGCAGCTAATCCAAAGTTTTATGATGAGTTGACTTGTCTAGGGATGGAAAACACTACTGGGGGAACAAACTCTGTCAAAATATTCTGATTTTAGAAAAAAAGTACACCTTTTCGTGCTGTAAACATCAAAAATATAGAATTTCCTACTCTAATGATAGGTATGCTTTTACAGCAAACAAAGAATATTAAAAATGCTGTAGGTATTAGTGTGTAGTCACAGTGCTTTTCATGCTGTTTTTTTGTATACAAATAAAAGTTTGTATTTTTCATATTAAAAGCATGAACTCATCATAAGTTGAGCTTTCAGCATTATAAATATCATCAATAACAAATGAGTTTTAGAACGATCTTTTTTTTTCTTTCTACTTATCAGCCCAAACTCACCTTTTCTTTACAACTAGATAGCATACTAACAATGCTGAGACACACTGACTGAACAGATAAAGCAGGAGACCAATCTTCTGTTAATATTGACAAGCATATATGACCATTGCTATAGATGTGTGGATGCACTGGAATGTTAGGACCTAGAAACATAACCTGAATATATTTTGAAACAAAAATATTATTACAAAAAAAAAAAAACAACTATTGATTATCATTACTAAAATTTTAAGCGTGGGCACCATCTAGATATATAGAATATTTATTTATTGCAATTTATCAATAATGTTTATGTAAAGCTACGATTCACAAAATAACACATAAAATACTATATTTTCCATGTTAAAAAGATATGTTCCCCTTTTTTTTTTTAAATTTGCATAACATTAAATAATTGCATTGATATCTTTATCCCATTGAAATCTTAACAAAGCCCTATAAATTTCATATAAAAACTTCAATCATGGCAGATTTTTAGCCATGAAATTGCATGCATGAAAAGTGAGTTTCTCCCCTGGCTGATTTACTCTTTGATTTTAACTAGATACAGTATAATTTGTTGTGTCTTATAAATAATAAGTTATTTTTAAATAATAATTTTGGAGGTCCATAGAGAGATTAGGACATCTTTAGCAATTTATTTTTACTATGAAAAATTTTATAAATCAAAATATCCCAAATAACAATGTTTGCTTGCATAAATTACACAGTACACAAAATATACTTCAGACTGATATACACATGCATCACATCGAGCCTGACATTGATTCTCAATATTGTTATAAATCAAAATCTTTTGATTAAACAAATGAATGAGACTCTCTAAGATTGTATTACAGGACAGCTGTCTAACATTATGTCACTTTATGTGGCATTGAACTAGTAAATTTGAACTGTATTTCTTTTTACTGATTTTGGGTAAAGCTTTCATTCATTATTCAATATCCTGATATCAAAATGTACATGTATTTGAAAAATGTTTTTATAAAGAAAATTTTCAATGTGATTTATGTTATATTTCAATTTTCTAATACTTGAAGAAATAATCCTTAGATCAGAGAAGAATTATTTGGCCAAGCGTGTTACTAGCTAGTGAAGAGGTTCTGGAAAGGCAGATTGGCCAGAAACTTCAAGAAACTGCTATGCCCGCCACAGAGTTGAAGACAATGCTGAAGATTTTAAAAATCAAAATTTTGAATCAATTAAATCACTTCGCCTCATTTAGATAAGAAGTCTAAATGCTATTAGAAACTTATATATGCTGTGGGTACAGAAATAATTCAATGCAAATTTAATAAAGAACTGCAAAGCGCTGCGCCAAATGAATGTTAAGTCTATGTTTCCGGTTTCCACCATTGCCTTGCAGTGTTGAGTGAACAATGTCTTGACCCAAATTCTATGGAATATTGTGTTGCTCTGTGGATAAGTCTACCCTGTTTTTCAGTGAATTTTAAGATATAAATTTTTTAATTTATACGAGTGTATCTAAGGTATCCAGCTTACCTGCGGTGAGTCAAAAGGATAGCGGGAGGTAAATTTAAAACCCAACTGGAATCTTTCTGATTCATAAAGAGTACCTGGAGCACCATCTATGTCAACCACCCATCTAATAATAAAAACAAAGAAAATTTGTACATAAACAATATTTATAATAGGATGCTTTATCATCAGTTAAAAACATTTAAAGTGATCTATGTTATCTGTGAAACTTGGCAACAACCCATAAGCTTTAGAAAATAACTAGAAATGTTAATATATTTATATGGTTTTTAACAAAAAAACTACTACTTACTATAAGATATTCATATTAATATACTTATTTTAATTAAATAAGAACTACAAATTATAACAAAATTAATTAAGTGATTAATTTTAATGCAATTATTTTTTTTTTTCAAAATTAAAACAATAGAAAATTACTCAGATAGATTGGAGCTCAGCAAATCTGTGTTAACACTGACACCGGCAGGAGGGTCTCTGGTCATAGCTTGTAGCTCCTTTTGGAGCCTTTTCTGAGAAACATTAATTAGAAAAAATAATTAGACTAGCTAAGAGGTTTAACATCAAAGAGTCTTAAGACTTTGTGAATATGGTTATTTACTGTTTAAAATACAGACAACTTTAAAGGTAGAATTTTTTTAATGTTCCTCTTCTTATATTAACATATAGCACAGTCACTGGGGCAGGGGAGACACATATGTTAGGTAACTACATAAACACCCTTATTTTCCCCACATATTTAAGGTAGACCTTTAAGAAGGGTGGACTTATAAACTTTTACCAAGACCTTAAAAACCAAAATTATTTCATTCTAATCAATGGTCAGAACAATGATGTTTTGTTTCAATATCACTGGTGTCACTGCATATCAATAATATCATGTCTATGATAATTGATATAAGATACAGGCAGGGCTAAGCCGAAGGCAAGGAAACTTTAACCCATTACACAAAAATCTAAACAAAAAAAAGTATAATACTCCTAATATGAAATACTACTTTCTTTTCTTTTACTACATTACTGTCATTACATTGCTATCCCATCAATTTAATTACAATTCTGTGAATAAAATTGCAATGGAAATTCTCAAAATAAAGCTCAATAAAAAAAATATTTGACAGGAGAGATGGGGGAGAATACAATATACCTATAAAATATAATTCCTAAGAAGTAAACATCAAAATGAAAAAATGTAATAAACTATTTTTTTAATAATAATAATAATAGAATTCGTGAACCATCTACTGCTTACTTCCATGGAAGTCATCTTGATTATATTTATTGCCAGATTTTTTTAATCTTTGGATAAAAAAGATACAAAACTTTTTTGCGACCCCAAAATAAAAGGTGACAACAAAAATAATTTCAATTCAAGGCTACATCATTAATAAACTATGAAAACTTCATTATTCAGTCTCGCCTTAGACTTTGCTATATTATTTGGAATTTTAAAGGTCTGCATGTATGTTATTGACTTAATTTAGTAATGAAACAAAATGGCATATTTAAAAGCCTATCTAATAATAAAAAATGCAATGTTTACAATTAGTTTCGACATCATTAAGATGTATGATAGTTTTAGTTTTTTATCTGTGAATTCATAATAAAATATAAGCACATTAAAGATAATCAATCTATAAATTCTTATGTTAAAGTTTATTAGAAATAAAGAGATTGATATATAAGAAATCAAATGTGTAGCTTAGTCTGTAGTTGCCAACAATGCCAAGTATGGCGCCCGTAAACGTTCGTGTTAATCCTTTAGCTATTATTTCGCTAGTCGTAGGATTTATTATCACAATGCTTTATATGTTTGGTATGCCTGACGTATTCAGAACTGAACAGAGAGTCAGCATGAAGGAACTTTTATCTGTTAGCATAGACTTAGCTCAGAGGGGTGGTCAGCAGGTGAAGGAAATATATTTGAAACATCCAGATAAAATGGATGAAACAGTGAAAGGAAAAACAAAAGAAGGAGCAGATGAAATGCTTACTAATGGTGATTTAGAATCACACAGAGCAATTTTTTATGGTTTTTCAAAAATATACCCTAGTATTAAGGTGAGTAACTGCCAAACTGAGATAGTTAGTATTGTCCATTGACCAGGTCTAGGTGTATAAAAAGAACTATCAAAACTTGACTTTTTAAGAACGCAGTGGCTACAATTACGTCAAGCGCCATTCTATTATTTCTCATTTTTTTTTCGGTTACCGGCAATTATATTAGGGTTAGCATTAGGGTTAGGGTTAGGGACAGTATTAGGGTGTGGAGAAATATCTATTGACGTAATCCGGAAAAAAAAAATACAAATTACGTCTTGATGTTACAGTGGCCACTGCGTAAACAAAAAGGGTTAGGATAGGGTTAGGGTTAGGGATAAGGTTAGGGACAGTGTTAGGGTGTGGAGAAATATCTATTGACGTAATCCGGAAAAAAAAAATACGAATTACGTCTTGACGTAAGCGTAGCCTGTCCCTTTTAAGAACGCACTTGTTAGAAGACCAAACAAACGTTTGGTCATGTAACAAGTGCCTTTATTTTCCTAGCGCACTTGTTAGAAGACCAAACGTGAACATGACATATATAAATTTTATTTTTTTTTCAGGATTAGGGATAGGGTTATAGGGTGTGGAGCAATATTATCTACGGCTGGTACACGAAGTAAAAAAAATACGAAGACCAAACGTTTGGTCATGTAACAAGTGCCTTTTAAGAAGACCAGTGTGTCTAGTTTATTGTTTCTCAGTAATCCTAAATTCCAAATCCTTCAAAGTTTTTAAAGGAAATAAATGTTATTCATCAATTATATATAGTCTCAATATGGGTACAGTAACCACACTTCCCAGTTTAGCCAGGATATACCTGGCCATTGAGATTGGCGTTCAATTATCAGACAGAAAGCATTAATTAATTAATCACAAATATATTTATTCTGCATTTCTACTTTCATCTGCTATTCCTGATTTTTCATTAACACAAAAGGTTTTGGTATTTCCCTAACTTGGCATAACATCTGTAATAAATAATAATTGACCAGTCCCTTATCTGCGTCTTAGGAAAGATCTGAAATTTAAAATAGAAGTAAATGATTGTGTATGCCTGTAATAGAATTATGTAGTCCTATTAGTGGTTTGTAGGATCTAAAAGATTAAAATCTCATCTCTTCAGGGACTCGTTACTCAATTATTGATCTCCCAAAGAGTTTTTGGAAGTTTTTATCTTATATAAGATTCAGATCAATTTGAACGCATTCAGAAGAAAATTCAAACTAATCTATCAACTCACCAACATTTTTGTTTGATAAAAAATAAAAAAAAAAAAAAAAATTCAACATCATTTTTCCAAAATTAAGCAAAAGAAAGTGTATTTTTTCTTCTAAGAATAATTATTTATTTTCACTTTCACATTTATTTATAAAATTATTTTAATACTTTCTTTTCTTGGTATATACTGTAAAGGTAACAATAATATATATTTTTTTTTTTTAAATAAGAGAGGAAATAGAAGCTAAAAAAACACTTAGGGGGTAAAAGGCTAACTAAAACTCTGCTTTAGTGAATGTTGTTTGATCACAAACTTTTTTTTAATTATTGTTTTGTTTTCATTTTAGATATATTCTGAGGAGCATGATAATAAGCCAGTTGACTTTAATCAGATTCACTCAGTTAAAACTAAACTGGATGAAGTAGAAGAGATCATTAAAAGTGATCAGTCAATTCCAGTTAGTCGAATAACTATTTGGATTGATCCTCTTGATGCTACACAGGAATACACAGGTCAGGATAATTTCATAGAAAAAGTATTTTGTACTGATATACTTAAAATGTTCTAAAATAAATTTGCTGCGGTTTTTCAGCGTACAGATAATATGTCTAGAATCTAAAAAAAATATTCATTTTTTCATATATTTTCATATTTACATTTTTTAGAAAGTCTGACTCAGTATGTTACAACAATGGTATGCATTGTAGTTGATGGTGAACCCAAGATAGGGGTTATCAATGTCCCTTTCCAGGGTGAGACATGTAAGTACATTTTCATGTCATTTTCAGTTCTAATGTTGGGTATTTTCTCTTTTAAGAGGATTTCTAGTAAATATAACTTATATATTACATGTATGTTGTGCATGCTCTCAATTGTTAGTCAGGGAAGTGACTTATTGGAAATGTATTATTTTTTTTTATATTTAAAATTTAAGTAGCTGGGTTTTATTTATAGAAAGCTCATTTCTTGAACATGATTTACCATTCAAAAGAAAAAAGTTTCTATATGATTTATAAAATGCATAACTAAATTAAACATTGTGTTTAAACTAAATGATTTTTTTTTCAGATTGGGCTTGGTATGGCTATGGACATTCTAAAAATCTAAAACAGGCAGATGGAGCAGAAACAGGAGACTTTCAAAAGCATAGAATCATAGTTTCAAGAAGTCATCAAGGTGATATTGAGAAAGTTGCTAAAAGTGCATTTGATAATGTGGAGATAATTCCAGCAGGGGGAGCTGGTGAGTACAGTCTCAAGTATTCAATTTGCTGAATTTGAATCTGAAATATTGTGTTGATGGTGTAACAATAAAATACAAAAAATTATAGAAATCATGATTGCTAAGAGGAGTCTACAGTAAAATGGGGCATTGCCTCAAAATAAAAAAAAAATTGAGTTTACTTCTTCCCCTCCCTTGCTGGAACTCTTACCCAGTTTTCTACATAATAATAATCTTGAAAAACTAAACTATTATGGGAACTGGCTAGAAGAATTTCAAAAAAATGTTTATCAATGGAAAAACTAGAGCAATGTTTTTTTTTTAATTGACTTTTCTCCATTGTAGTTTTTTTTTTTCCAAGGACTCTTCAATTATTATTTATTGCTTACACTAAACATTTTTTTTCAATGACTTTGATAGACTATTGAACACATATTTAGATTATTAGCTATTTCAATTTCATATGCATAGTTTGTATTTTTTCTCCCCAATATTTTTATATTTAATTGCTTTATATAGTCTAAAGTTTAATTTTTGTTTGTGTTTTTTTTTTAGGCTATAAAACTTTAGAAGTAATTAAAGGATCAGCTAGTGCATACACACACATGACTTTGATTAAAAAATGGGACATTTGTGCTGGCAATGCTATCTTGAATGCAGTTGGCGGAAAGATGACTACGCTTGATGGAGACTACATTGATTACTCTCCTAATTTGAAAGTCCAAAATGAACGTGGTTTATTAGCCACAGTCAACAGCAAATTACATTATGATTATTTAGATAAGCTGGGAGAAAAGGCTAAAGATTTAATGGATGCCACCAGACTTACAAAACCACACAGATAAGACGATTTTTTATTTATTAGTAAGGGAACTGTTCATTTTTTTTATGTCCAATTATTGTGGGTAAATATTACATAAAGGTTGTCTGGTTTACTGGTTAAACTTTATAGATAAAAATTTTGTTTTCTTCACTTGGGTGAAACTTGATATTGAGTATATTATTTCATGGCAGTCATTCCTAATTGCAGTTAGTTTGACAACCTGTAAGTTTGATGGTTTTGTTTTGTTTTTTTCTAGAAACTGGCTATAATCATAACACATTACAGGATTGAATTCTTAACTAGACTTAAGTGCTCAATCTCACCATTTAAAACAGCCTTGAAAAAAATTGATTGTTAATATGTAATATGATTGCTAAATTATTGGTTTCTAATCTAACTGCATGAGTGCATATAAAACTTACTCATTCCTTTTTTTTTTTAATGAGACAGTATAAGAATCAATGATTGCTTTATTCAATTGTGTCTGTGTAAGAATGGGATGTTATATGAGTAATGAAATTTGATTGATATTGTTATATTTTTTTTACTATACTTTTGCACTTGAACTCCCAGTGTATCCCTCTGTGGAAGCCTTCGAAAGATTGGGAAGTAAACATGAGCTGGTATTTTTTTTTTTAGCCCTTTCTATATGCTATAGCTAATGCTGCTCCAGTACCACAGAGGACAGCTTTAAGTCAACAGGTAATAGTAAAGATTCTCTCAGGGCTGGCCTCTAAAAATAGTCATCCCTTGTCATATCTTGGTTCATTTATCACTGCTTCACTCTTTTGTAGGTTTAAAATATAGCCTATATACATGTATTTATCTTGGATCTTTATATATAGCATGGGATACTATGGTATATTCATACAGTGTATAGTATTTATGATTTATTTTTTTCATAGGAAGTGTGGAATGGTTAAAAGAGAGTGCGATAGGTGTATGAGATAAAGTGAAGGGTTTATAAAACCTTAATGAAATATGAAACTTAGCAGAATTTTACCTATTGCAAGGGTGAGGGGGCCTCTGGAACCTAAATTGTGATAAGTGAGCAATTACTGTTTCACAGTTTATATTTTACATGTAAATTAAAATTTGTGTTCAGATTTTAATGACCACACTTAATATTATAGGGTCATATTTTCAATGCTTCCATTATATATATATACATCTCTTGCTTTTCTATGTAATAACAATGGACACATTTATCTTTGAAAATGCACTATTTTGACTGCCGGTTCTTTTTATATTTTTCACTAAGATGCATATTTAACATGAGAATTATTGTTTTTGAATTTTATATCTTCTGTAAGCAAGAGGTATGATCACCAGTCCTAGTCACCTTCTTAACAAGGCTAATAAAAAATTGTACAAATGTCTTTTAATGCCAAGTTTTATTTATACATCAAATTCATTTAACAAAAATTCAATTATTGTGAACATGTAGTATAAACACTGTCATACTATAATTTAGAGAATGTTATTAATTTATAGTCTTAATTTTATTTTTGGCTGCAGATTCATATTTCAGCTGTAATGACTAGTGCCTGACCTTTTCAGTTGCACTAGGCAGTGTTGGAAGATTTTGGGGTATTTAGTATTATATAACAATAACTACATGTATAATAGATGAGAAAATTAAGTTACTACATGTATATTCAGAATGAGCATCTTGCAGACCACTGGTTTTGACAGACGGTTAAATTATTTGTAGAAAATGTGAGTTCATTTGTTAAGCTGTATAAAATATAACCAGAAATTGTGTTGTGCAAGAAAGTATGCATCCTCGTATCAGTATTATTATTGGTACATTGAATGTTCATAGGGTCCATTGATGAACTGCATAAGAACAAAATAATGTTTTTTGTAAGTCACATTACTATTTTATGTATTTTTTGAAAGCTTCATATTAAATGATACTATTTTTCTTCTTGGTTTTTTCATTTTGTGCTAATTTATTTGGGGTATTTTTCTAGGATTTAATATAGATTCACTGTATTTTAGAAGAAATCCAGGGGCCAAAACGAGGGATGCTTAATTTTGTACAAAGTAGGTTATTTTTAACATTTATGGAATGTTTCAATGAACAATTTTTCTATTTCTTCAATCATCAAAAAAATAAACATTATTTTTCCATGAAAAAATTAGGGCTCATAAAATAAGCCAATGACAAATGGTTCAAGGGACCAGGCACACCGAGAGGGGGGGGGTCATTGCCAGAGGGCCCGGCCGCCCCCACCATGTCAATTTTTTCACGATTTATTAAGGGGCCCACAATGATGTCCTGCCCTGGGGCCCGTGTTGGCTCTCGGCGCCACTGCAAGGGACATACTGATTGAATTGTTAGTTGAAAGATATTTTATTTTGAATATTAAACGTTCACTTTTGGTTTAAAAAAAATTGAGTTTAAAGCTTATTAATAGGTTGAGCCAGTTTTAATAAATTATAAAAATAAATAAATGTATTATTAACGCCATGCCTGTTCCAGTGATTAAAGAAACAACACATCTTATAGGATATTTACATATTTAATACATGGTGAAACTTTTTTTTTTTAAAAATATAAATATAATCAACTCATAACTCATTGTTTAGCCCTTTTAAAACATGAGGAAACTGATCGTGTAATACATGAGCCCAGAACTACAATGTATTTTAATTAAGACTAGGAGTACCTTATGTCAATACTTGTATCTGGTAAATAATACACAGTGCCTACACAAGTTTTAAGGAAGTAAATACATGTAGTTAACAAGTAAAAAAAATTTTATACATGTATTTTACTTTTAAAATTAGAAAAAATAATGTAGAAAAAAAAAATGATAATATAAAATTCAACAAAACATACACTTAAAATTTATTTCTTTGTTTTTAAGCCAGTTATATCATTCAGCAGTGGGCTTGGTACAGTAGGTAAGTAGCTCTTTCGCTTGGTTGACAGAATTTTGTTATGAGGTGTCAATAAAACTTTGTTCTCTTTATTGCTCACTGAACAGGGTGTGCTTGTACATTCTTTGAGAACACTTTTAGATAACTCTTCATGACTGTTGTCAGCTGGCACTGATGGTGAACTAGCCTCTGTGTCTGATGGTTTCACACAAGATGAATGTTTAGATGCTAAGCCTGCAAAAAAAAATACATGTAGTTTGAGGAAATGGTGACAATTGCAAGGACTACAATTATGTAAATGGATGCATTAAATTATTCAGAAGATTTTGAAGCAATAACATTATACACATTTCTCTTGATCAGAAGAAAAGGATTTTTTTTTATTCAGTAAACTCATTTATTACTCCTTGATGACAGTACATGTATATTGAAAGTAAGAACTGGTCAGAATTAAGAATCAAATTGTGGAGAAAAAGAATAAATGTCTTACCACCATAGGATTTAATAGGACTAGACACTTTGAAAAAGCCAGCGTCAAACACTTTATTAACCTCTGAATCAACTGTAGCCATATCGATGGAAGTATCAAGTGAAGATTCTTTAGGTTCCTTAGCTTTGCGCTTCATCATCTCTTGTCGAAAAGCTGCAAAGTTTGACTTTACTTTAGGTTTCACTGCCTTAGCTGCAGTTCTTTTCTGTAGAATGCATTTATGAGTTATACATGTACTAATATTTCAATGATACAAAGAAGAAAACATTTACAAAGTCAACAAATGTTACAAAGATAACTAATAATAAAAATCTTACTCTAGGAACATATTTTGGCGTAGGTTGCTTGACTTGCCAATTACATTTCTCTAATTCAGAAAGCTTGTTAAAAAGTCCATCAACATCTTCAACCTGGTAAATCAGATATTAAAACATACAAAATAAATTTTTTAAAACTATGTAATCAAATTTAAACAACCAAAAGTTTAAGTTATATGGTCTCGGGTAATTAAAATTATTATAGTCCACTAAATAATTTGGAAAGTAAAACAAACGGTAAATTATAAAATATAATACCAAAAAAGAGATTAAAATAAATTCACCTGGCAATATATCATTTCCCAGAATCCTTGGAGATCAGTGGGTGTTGTTTCTTTTTCTCCAATATTAAATTCACAATCATTAATCAAGCCAGAGAACTGCTTAAATCTCTGGTCCATTAATAGCTGTGCTTTCCCTACTGTTGATCTGATCTGTCCTTGAACTAAAAATTGACATGATATAAAAACAATCACCGCCTAATCCAAATGATATGTTTCTCCATGATATAAAAACTAAGCAAATAGCTTTAATTAACAATTGTAGTAATGGTGACAGGTAACACTAAAATGACTAAAGAGAATTGTATAAAAGTAAACATTTTAAACTAATACTTGTTTGACCAATCTTTTTACTAACCATCTTCTCCAATCTCACAAGGCTGTTTTTTCAAATGTTCTGTCCATGTCTCACAAAGCTTAGTGAGTCTTTCAGACTCAGAGAAAATCAATTGTTTGTAGAAATGTACTTTTTCCAATTCTGTAAGAAGAATTTAAATTATCAAAATGTAACATTACTGGCATATAAAAAGAGAAACTGTAAGATAAGCTCTGAAAGAAAAAGTATTACTTTCTGCCTTAGAAGCATCATTAATAACTTGACTGTCCGGTTGAGGGGTTGGGAGTACATTTTCGACAATGTTATCAGAAGTTGGTTCAGACTCTTTGTCCACAGTGCCAGCTGAAAATTAAGTTAAAACAGTACAGTTGGTCAGAAAAATCTAATTACATCTAGCTATACATGGAACCTTTATTAAAATTTATTGTATGGGCGTAATGCAGTCTAATATAAGAGTGTATCAGATAACCTTAGCGTCTTACATGCAAACAGAACTAGCATTCAGGAAAGAAACAAGTTACTAAAAAGAAGATAGACATACCAGTATCAAGGATTAATCTAGACTTTCTTCTTCTAGTCATTTCTATCATAGGACTTTTTGATAAAATTTCAACTCTGAAAAAGGAGAAGAAAATTCTAAAAACAAATGTGGGGAATAAATAGTTTTAAAAAAAAAACAGAATAAATAAAAGATGTGTAATAATGCAATTTAGTTGATTTCATTCAAGACCATGATTTTCTTGAATATTAAAAAAAATTACAAAAGATATTTGATTTAAATGCATACACATAAAAAATATAACATTGATAGCTATACAATAATAACTCAGTAATATAGTCATATCATGCTCAAAGAGTGGGTAGCACAGCAACCAAATACATCCACAGCTCTTAACTCTCAACCATCATAGCATTGACTTTTCACCACCCGGTGAGCAACAAATTTTTTGGACGCGATTATAATTCTTTATATTTTTACTTTTGGTCATTTTTTTTTTTTTTGTGTTTTATTATATATGTGCAACGCCGAATTCTGGGATACAGTGGAAAAGAAAAAAATAGATTTTTATTTTTTTGTAAAATTTTACTTGGTAAAATATTTTTTTTTTTTTTTTGAAAAAAGACATAATGCACTCATAATTTCACCTAGAGGCATGAGTCCTTATTTTTTTTTTCCAATTTCTATAGTATCATTTAAAGTTGAATAAAAAAAAATTATCATAATTTTGCATCCAAATTTATTTATGTGTTGTACAAATGAATAATGTTTATGTAAATAATAAAGATTTTGTTTAAATTGGCTCATACCTTTTTTTTTTTATCCTTACCGTTTGTGATGTATTTGTATTTTTAGTTAAAAAAATAATTAAAAAAATCATTTACATTATAATTTTACAAAATTAAAAAATTTCTATTATATCAAAAAAGTTTTATATCATTAAATAGCTTATTCATTTCCAAATTTAACGACGTATAACTTCACTAGGTAGCTTATAACATAATGAAAAATGCCTAGTTTTACAAAACACCCTGAAATCAGCTTAAAAAATGGCCGAAAATGAACAACAGTTGAGAGTTAAGGAAACAGAGCAATATTATGTAAATACATGTAATAAGGATGCAATCTCTTAAAGCCCAGGCCTAAATATATATTGTATACATAAATTTTGTAAGCTTACTGGAATTTTCTTATTCCAGTAAGTAATAATTTATGTCTTTTAATATTAATTTTGATTATTTAAATGAGAATTTTCATGAAAGTGATTATGTTGATGTGAAAAGGTCTTTGTCAAGGGGCCATCTTACTTTATAAACCTCTAAATGTATAGTCGATATCAGGCATGCAAAACTGGCAGTCTATGGGCCTTGTGTGGCCCTTTGCATCCACATGTGGATGCCTGGACAGTTATTACATAAGCTAGACTAAATTTCACTTCAGTCTTTTAATAACCTGTGGTTTTTTTTTTTTTTAAATTATAGTTTGTAAATCTGATCTCACATAACATTTAACTTCAATCCAATTGAATACATGTTAACTCAATCATTACAAGGTTAAGAAAGGGGGCGAGAAATAAGGGGTCCAGCGCAGGGTAAAAGTTATGCATTCTTTTTTTGAAGAAGGACCCTCTAAAAGGTTTTAGTGATGCCACTACTATTTGGAAAAGTTTTACCTAATTGGACAATAGACATTGTGCTTATTAATTCGCTGTTGTAATGTGTTGTTGATTTCTTTTTTAAACTTTTCTTTACCTTTTCATTCAAAAACGAGGTCAGACTCTATGCAATTAGTATGTATATCAGCGACCTAAGTACAAGAAATACAATACAGGGCAATACATTGTGTCTAAAGCGGCCATAAAGGGACATGCCTAGTCTACATGCATGTTAGCACTTGCATTTATTTTTCCAGCAAATTTCTCCTCATGTTATACTTTTTAACATTCACAACATATAAATTAAAAAGACTTAAAAAAATTTTTTTTTTCAGTACAAGATAAACATGAATTTTAAGTACGTAGACGTACTATGGTTGCAAACTGACTGTGAGTGTTAACGAAGGAAAAAGATCACACTAATATGGAGATTTCAAAAAATGTTTGCAATATGTGTCCAAAACTTTTGAAAATTGATTTTAATAAAATATTACATGTGTAAAAGAAACAGCAAAAAGTGTATGAGTTTATTTTAAATTCATAAAGTGAATGAAAAAAAGCTTACCTCTCTTCAGGAGACTTTAATATGAAGTCAGTTTTACGTCTTCGTTTTTCTTTTGTGCTTTTTTTAGAGGAAACTGACAATCCAGGAGTTTTGAAAACAGGAGCAACAGAGTATGCTCTCTTTCTAAGAGACTTGTATGGAGCAGATGTTGCTTCAGGAGTTAAAACAGCTTCAGTAGACACCTGGCTTGTGGCAGCTTTTGGAAGAAGAGGTGATGATGAACTGCTATTTTCATTAGACTTTGAAGGTGAAAATGGCTGAGTGGACTGAGCATTATCTTCCAAACTCTGTGAAGGTGAAGGTAGAATATTGTTTACACTTTCATCCAATGGAACCTAAAATAAAAGCAATGAAATCATCACAATATAAGGGTGTTCTATATACTTGTATTAGCGAGGAAGGAATTCAACATTTTTATTTTATTTTAGTACAGGAAATTTCCTGCTCTAATGAGATTTTCATTGTTTAAAAACAATAATAAAAAATCTTTTTTCAACATCACCAGCTTTTACAAACTCCAGCGTAATGAAATATTCAGTATTGCTATATTTTTTGCTCCCTTCCCATTAATTTATATAACCTCTGTTAAAAAAACAGTCGCTGTAACGAATTCGTTTGCGGGAAAAAAAAAATTGGATTGAGCTCAGCGAGCAAAAACACAGCTTTTACATTTAACTGATAATGAACTGCAAAGGGTAGAGATAGATTTCATGCAAAAAAATCACTGTTGGATGGCTTGGAGTTTGAAATATACAATCAACCATTTAGTGATATACATGGAATTTTTCCAGGTGAAATTCCGTACAAAGTGGTCCCAAAAGTCCACTAAGCCTAAGATAGGTACCTGACTGTAAGTTCAACGGAGGAAGTAAAGGACATTTGGGTTTACGCTAATTGACAGCAAGAAATTATGCCGAGGCTTATAGAAACGGAGGGTGGAGAGCTCACACTTCCTCTAAGCGAAGACCCATAAGGGCTAAAACAGGGAACTTAGGTTGTTGATTTATTATGGTTAGAAAAAAGCCTTCATGAGTGTAGGAATTAAGAAATAAAGCATTAAATTTTAGGTGGATTACTCCAAACCAGATACTAAAGTAACATTTACTAAACCGAGCAATGTGAAGTACATGGCATGTAATAACTATTGAAACTGTATGGCTTTAGAAATGCGTAATTATTTGGGTAGTAGAGACTTGAAGGAAACTGACTATAGTATTTTGCAAAGATGGTAATTAACAGTATAGTTTAATAAATGTTGATATTTTCGGTAGGGTTATGGAAAGTTAAATATTTTAATTTGTGAAAGGTGGTAGTTAAATATATAAACATAAATACACAAAGAAAAGAATAGAATCCATGATTTTTTTAAATAATGATCAAAATGAAGTTTTTAATTTACCTATCCTTGTAGGAATTAATTTTGAAATTTTTTGACATAATTAAAATAACCCGTCATGTTTTCAATGAATATTTTAATTATTACATTACAAGCATTTAATAATTTATATGGTATTTTTGATTCACATTCAGAATTCTAACACGGGCGGTAAGCCACGTATACTAAGATGCAAAAGCTTAAATGGCATTAAATCTCATTGATTTTTCCATTTACTTGTATTTTATACTACATTTCATGCATAAAAAATATTTCCTTAAATACAGTAACATTTCAATATTACCAAAAATATTTGTTTTTAACAGTTTTAGTGATATTTCTTTGCATTCATACCTATAATTAAATGAAATGCACAAAAAGATAGCTCACCCCCCTCCATTTTTAGTGTAACAAACTTTCAGTATAATCTCAATTTTGTTATAACATTTAACTGATTCCTGCCTACCTCAATAAAGCTAATTTCACCATCAATTTTAGCAACTGTTAGTTCCTGCAATGCACGAGAAGATCCTTCAGATTTGATTACTTGATACACAACTGTTGGGTCAAGTTTAGAGACTAACGAAGTGCCCTCATCACTAATGTCAATCAACTCAGAAGCTTTTGATTTTACCTTAGTATTGCTAGACAAATTCATTGAGGCTACATCAGCTTTATGTTGATATTGTGGAGAAGGATGAATTTCTCCAATAACATTTTCTCCTGTAACAAAATGGATGTGAGGTCATTGGTTAAAAAAAAATACTAACGAGAATTCTACAACTTTTTATTAGTAAATTCTTAATGCTATGTGTATGCCAAACTTGCTTTAAGATCAAAGAAAATCCATTTATCAGCTAATGAGTATATTCTCTTGAATAATAAACTCAGTTACAAATATCCTTGCAAGACTAAAAAAAAAAGCAATAATTTCAAGAAGCTAAGCACAAAAATAGAATGTGTGAATAAAAACAATCCTTTTGTTTTGTTTTTAACTTCAAGATAACATTATTGGGTGCAAATAATGTGTGTATCATTGAAAGGATATTTTAGGTTACTGATTTTTATGATCTGTATGTTGGTAATGTACATTGCTACTTCTTTTAGCACATTCTAGAAAACGATTAATGGCTAAGAAAATGGGTAGAGCGCAAGGATGTATTATTTTACACCACACTTGATAATTTTGTACAGAGAAAAGAACATACCCATAGCACCGCTTGTCCCTTCATCACTTACTGACATGACTACTGACCGAGAGTTACGCCTAGGTTGTGATCTTCTAGGCCTATTACTTCCATGCCTTGATCTTCTCTTTTTAGGAGTGAAAGCCTTCTCTGGGCTGCTGGGTATATCATTTTCAGCTGAAAGGGCTGCAAGCCGAAGACTTTTTCTCGCAACACTAATGTTCTGGGATTCATCTTTTGGGAGATCTGGATCTGGCTCCTGTGCATCATGGGTCATGAGGGATATGACATCATCAGAATGTGGGCTCTTTAGGTTAGTGAATCTGGCCCTTTTGGCTTTCCTTTCCACATTACTCCTGCTGTCTCTATCTTCATCCTCAGATGGGCTCGTTATCGGTGATCTTAATCGACTGAAAAGTGCTGCGCCTCTGCTTTTTCTCCTCTTACCACTGCCAGTAGGAGTATCTGGTATCTCTGTGTCTGATTTTCTAGGAGTATGGCTCTTAACTCCATTTTCAACACAATTTTCCTCTGATTTGCTTTCAACTGACATAAAAGCTGATTTTTTTTTCAGAGCACTGCGCATCAATCGAGGACTATATACTTTGATATTTTCCTTGTCCGAGACATCACTGATATTGAGATTTTTCCCTGGAGAAATTTCCTGCACATTGCCATCTGTTTCCCCTGTAGACGTTTCATTTTCAGAATCTCTTTCTCCCTCTTCAGAATTAATCTGTCTTTTCTTTAAATCCTTCTGTATAGGGGATAAGTCTCTGACTGATCGTTTAGGGATTGCTTTTCGGTTTCTACTACTGGTTCTGGTTTTCCTCATGGCGGGTGTTTTTCTATATTTATTTTTTCTGCCTGAGCTTTTGCATCCAGCTGACGCTCTAACTGGCCTGGGTGTTGAATGTTTTGGTGTAGAAACAGTAGAGTCTGACAAATGAAGATCTGCAAAACATTGTTGATAGATTTCATTAGAGAAGAGGAAATGTTATCCTTGACACAGAATTTGTATTACAATGAAAAGAAAATTTTATAGTAATAATTCTGTAAATTGTAAGCATTTTTTTCAACAACAAAGAATCGATTATTTTACAGTTCAATGGATAAAATAGATCACAATAAAATACATCTGTAATTACCCTGTTCACTTTCAGAAGCACTAGTGGCTGCAATTCTTGCCCTTGTGTTCAACTTGACATGTTTTTTCATTTCTGGAGTCTTAACTAGGGGAACTAGCATTTTTTCTTGTGCCACCTCGTTGATCATTTTGTCAGCTACAAACAAGTATTATTACATCCATTAATTTTTAGCTTACAGGCCTACAAATCCAATTTATTCTCCACCTTTCACAACAAAAAAATAATCAACTTACCTTTAACAATTTTAGAATTACTTTTCGGCTTGACCATCACCACTTGATGGGACTTCTTTGCACGTAGAAAATTTGTGTGTTTTTCATGAGTAGCCTGGTTAAATAACAAAAAGTTAATTTCAAAATTTCAAGAAAGTATAATCAAATAAGTATTAATAAAGAAATATAAAACAAAATATTACTTTAGCTACAGCTGCAGCGGTAAGTTTACAATACAAGTTATCAGACTTCATCTGGGGCTTAATGTTAATAGGCTTTGGGATTTGCTTCTGCACAGCTTCTCTGTTTGGCTCTAGTTTTTCTAAAGTTTTTTGTTTTTTGTCTTCCAGCTGAGTAGCTTTTGAAGATGCTCGAGTTTTTCTTTCAATCACCACTTCTTTTGTAAGTTCCATTTTCACAGGTTTAACTTCTTTGGGCTTCAGATTTTTGGTTTGTATGGGCTGGGTATGTGGTTTAGCTATATTCAAACATAATTCAATAGGCTTCACAGTTTGCTTAGCAGCTTTTTTGTCCACCTTTAAAAAAAAAATAGAAAAAAAGAGTACATGCTAAAATAATTCGTTTTATTTTCATATTATAAGTTTTTTTTCTCTTTGTAATATTAAAAATTAATCAAAATTAGTCCAAAGAGCAGTTTTTATTGATTAGTAGCTGGTAAATTCCTCAAATCTATATATTGTACTTTTCAAAATTATTAATTTAAAATATAATACATGCATCCATAATTTTTTCTCAATGTAAAATACATATTGTTATTACAACTTAAAGCTACAAAAATTAAATGTGTAGATTTATTTGCTGAAATCAAGTAGACTAAAATACAACATACTGTAATAATTTAGACACATTAATAAAAAATACATTGGGATTTTGTATTTTTGTATCTCTTTGCTTACTGGGATATTGACTTTACAAACAAAACAAGAACTTCATTCAAGACTATTTTTCTACAAGCATTAAACAACTAGTAATTTTCAACATTATTGGCTGTAATTTTTTTTTTAAAGTTATATGTCATTTAGAGTCTTTGGATATGCACAAAATCTGACCATATTTAGAGCTTCTGCATGCAGCTCATTCTCAAGAAGATATCTTTACAATACATATTTTACAAATGTAGATATACAAAAACTAATAGCATTAACTTACCTCTTTATTAAACAGCTGCAGCTCATTCTTGTATTCTAAATGAGAAACTTTAAACATTGGCTTTCTAGCATTTTTTTTCACTTCCTCTTGTTTTTTTTTCCTTTCCTCTTTCCAATGTTTTAAACGATCCAGTCTACTAGCTTTAGTTTGTGCTGAAATGAGCATTCAAGAAATAAAATCGCAACTTTTTAGGGATTTGTCTTATTTTATCTCATTTAAACTTCATTCATAGCTAACATTAAAGAGCAGTCAAAATGTCATGATCTTAGTGTTATAAAATATGATGCAATAAAGAATTCATTAAATTTTGGGAAACCAGTCCAACAAGGGCTATGTCTCGAGGAAACCAGTCCAACAAGGGCTATGTCTCGAGGAAAAAAAGAACAACCAACACAAAATATTTCTTTTCATCATCAAAGTTCATTAGTTTACTTTAAGCTATAATGCCTCCATCAGCATACATTTAAATTTGGCTGTTATCATAGATATTGTTTACAAGTGTTATGACTTTATGTTTCAGTTTTTTTTTATTTACTAATGCAATATCATGGGTCTATTAATTAATGTTATCCCAGAATTGTGAGTAATATAATTTTGAAAAAAATCATTTGTCCACATTCTGACTTTATTCTTCATTTAACTTTTTTTTTTAATCTTTAGATTTCTTAAAAAATGGCCTAAACAGAAATCTTAAAAAAAGAGGAAATAAATAAGGAAAATATGTAACTTAGAAATCTGCTGTAAATTCAAAATATCAAGTTAATGTGAATTTATGAAATATGTATTATTAACTTGAGTCAGTTTGTAGCTTGTTCCAAGCAATATACAAACTGTATCTTAAATATTTCTTGGGCATAGTCATGACATATTGAACAAACAAACAATGACAGTCCTATTTTATATCAACAGACTTTTTATTTTCATTTTTTCTTAGCTCCCAGCTAATTATGCTAAATAAAAAAAAATGTGTCTAATGACTGAGTAATCAAGTAATGATTAATTTAATTATGAAAAATCAAATTCATAACATTAACTTATCAGAACAAAGTATATATTAACAACAGTACAAAGTAAATGCACATCAAAATGATTTCCCAATAGTTTTTAAATGTTCACTCAAAAAATTTAATCAAGAATAAACAGAATGCTGATCATTTTTATTTGCAAAATTAATAATACTATTTAATCTTATAATATTAATATAACTTGTATAGGATCAGTTGAGTCAACATTGCTGTAGGGCGTAGTGAGGAGATAAATGACGGGCATAAAAAAATCATTATATGAAAGTATAATCAAACCAAGGACAAGGTAAGTTTCACATTTCTAGGGACATTGCAAATGTCATTGTAATGTGATTCTTATGATAATGTTTAAAAGATATTTTTAAGAGGATAACGTGATATGTGTGGAAAATATATAGTTGAAAAGCTCATTCATTGTGATAGAAATTTTTGCCAGGGCAATTGCTTATTTTTGGCTTTGTCAATCAAAGACTTATAAATAAAAAAATTAGTTTTCATAACCAACCCTACTAAATGCCGTCTTGTAATACTTTTATAAAATATCTAATTATACTTTTTTTTTTATTAAAACTATAAATTTAGTAATTTAGAGAACTTTTTACAGTTTTTTTTTTCAGTTTAATTATGAATGAAATAATGTGTATTTCATCTGAGTAAACTAAGAATATGGATAATGTAGCCATGAGGAGTGAAAACAATCATTCTGCCCCCCCCCACCCCATAAAGTCTAAAGTTCCCTTAGCTCTACTGGGCCATCGGGGCAGATGAAGTGTAGAATTCATCTGTATCTATAACCTTGGCATATGTGGGAATTATGTGGTTAGCACAATGCCCAGCCGCATTTACTTCCCCAACTTAAGTCACGTACCCATTTAAAGCTGGGTGGACTTGTGGGACGACTTTGCACTGAATAACACCTGGAAAAATTCCATGGTTCTCACCAAGGATCGAACCCATGACTCTCAGGTCGACAGTCGAGTATCTACACCACTCAGCCATCCGTCCCACCCCCACACCATGAACTATCATGTGCATTTATCGGACATCAATCATCATTTGTCTTGAATGGTATTGAATTGTCGCTAGGAGCATGTGTCATGAAGGATAGTCCATTGCATTGAATGAATTTAATGATGTTAATTGAAAATATTCCATAACACTTACATTACCCATAACTAAGACAAGACACATCCTTGAGAAAATTAGGTTTTTTAGTCAAATCTCTTCATCGTCTTCAAGATTCAGCATAGCTTGCCTTGCTTGTTACTTAAGTTAGTAACAGGCAGGCATAGCCAGCTGTCTACGAGAACACCTTACAACTTTTTGTTAGATTTTACATTTCTTATTGTTCTTTTTTTTTTACCTTTAGATCCTGGAAGATGGTCATTCAAATCTTCGGAAACAGGAGACATATTTGAAAGTAATCTACGTCTGTTTACTTCATCATCACGAAGTTTCTGTCTTTCAAGTCCTCTGGATTTACGGCGGCTTGCTATAGTACTGTCTTCTTTAAGTTTTGTTTTGTACATTGTCTTAAAATTATTACTCGATGCCATTTTAATTGTTCAGTTAATTGAAAAAAATCAAAACAACTAATTAAAAAAAAATAATGAGAACACGGATACGGCGTAATCCAAGTTAACAGAAGGTTTCTAATTTCTATACAAAGTTGGCGCTCGGCAGTTCAAGTGACGTTCAACAACACTGAAAATATCAACACTTTAATTTCATTGGTTGATTTGGTTTTGTCTTATTTTTCCCCCGATAAAAGGTACACCACTGGGGTTGAATGTAAAAAGCTAGAGTTACTCATAGTGGAGTTACCAACCCATCACTGGAACGTATACGCAAAAAAAGAATTACCAGTGGAAACTCTTGCCACTTGGAATACAATTATTTTAGTTTATTTATATGACTGTATACCGAGTTTATATTTTTCCCCGTACGGATTATGTACACGAAATTGTTCAAAAATAATAAGAAAGTTAAATTGTCGATCCCATCTCTGTGAATCCCTATTTAAAAAATCTAAAATAAGCCCTACTATAACTGTAATAGCTATTTTGCTTATATAATGCTAATTATTTCATTAAGTTCATTTTTTTGGAGTACTTGTACTCGCATATTGGGTACTTTGAAAATATGTCTTAGTTTTACTTGCAATTAAAAAAAAACGGGTGTACTTCGTACTTCTAATTATAAGTGGACGAATTTGGAGGGGGGGGATAAAAAAACTGAAGAAAAAAAAAGATGCACAAAACAAACAAAATTTAAAATAAAACCATGACAAAATGTAACACAATATGCTAATTCCAAAAGTGTGCAAGTCGAATTTAAGTATATTTAATACGTAGTTTGAAGAGAAAGTGCTCAATGGGTTTTTTTTTTTTTGCACTAAAAATCGCTATAAAAATAGAAATTAGGTAGAAATCTGAAAAAGTCACTCTTATACAAATTATCCATTTTTTACCAATTTTTTTTCAATTTCTTTCCTTTTTGTGCACCCATGACAACTAGTAAGGATAAATTATATATATATATATTGACTATAATGTAACATCTCAGATTTCGAAGTAAAGTTTGAAAATAGATTTCAAGCAAATGCATGTAGGCCTTTAAAACACCATTCTTGACAAAAAAAAAAAAGGTCAAATTTTAAACCAATCGAAGCTATCATGAATTCATGATGTCTGCTCTTTCTTTTTGACAGTCGCGCATTGCAAGTAAACTAAGCTGCATCCTCTCCCCTGGTACGTTAAACAGCCATCGATCACTCTATTTTCCCCCTTACTTTACTGTTACTGCCCGCTACATTAACTTAGCACTCTGGTCGTACGATGACCACATTGTGTAATGATACTGTCCGACCGAGCCAGTAATACTGTGAACATGTAGAAGTCTTGTTTTTATCTAAACTTTGTAACACTTCGCATGCTCTTTAATGTTTAATATTGAAAGGTCAAGTTGAATAAAACACATAAAAAAAAAACACAACCACAACGATCTCAAGTAACTTGATAGCTAATCAGCTACTTGAGATGTCTATACAACGACAGTGTATTTGTGTACGTTGTTGATGATATGTGGATTGAAATGTACCCAAGTTTTCGTTAAGATAGCATGAGGAACATTTTCACTTGCTTGCTATCTTCTGACACTTAATCAAAGTTTGTATATGTGTGTGTGTGTGTTTGTTTGTTTGTTTGGTGTGTGTGCGCGCGCTGTGTGTGTGTGTGTGTGCTTGATTACGACAATGATTGAAAGCTAAATTAATGTTAGGCATATATTATTGATGAGGGTATTCATTTCGAAAAAATATTTTAAATACTTCAGTCAAGTTCCAAATCTGCATCTGTTTTAATGGAAAAGCATTGGAGAGTCCATTTTTCATTAAAGATATTTTTAATTTAATTTTTTTTAGATATGTCAGTTAGGCTTTACACATTTTTTCGAAGAAAATTTAAAAAAAAATTCATATAAATAATTTAAAATACATATTGATTTTATTTTTTTTTGTTAAAAATATAATTAGTCTGAACTCATTTTTTGACCAAAAAAAAAACCCGCGACCAAATGAGTCAAATCCTTTTTAATATGATAAAAATAGTATTACTTTTAAAGTTGTAATTTGATCAGTTTTTAAAATTATGACAGTTTAACAAACTCGTTTATCGAAAGATTTATTTCCGCAAACAAAGCAGTTTGCTAAGATCTACATCTTACACTTCAGAATAGGTGTCGAGATAACGTTGGAAGCTTTTGTGGAGAGGTTAATGTAGTCTATGTGGAGAGGTTAATGTAGTCATTAGTTCAGGAGAATTTAAACAAGCGCAGTTAGTCAGCGTTCATTATTTTGCGCGTTATTTTAGTAGCAGAAAAAAAAAAGATGAACACTTTGTATGGATTTTGTTCAATTTGTATTCTTCTTATTTACACAACAGGTAAGAGAAATCTTATATAAGTGCATGATTATACTTTACACAATAATCTATTAAAATGGACATATTATTTAAGTCAGTGCAAAGTTTTGACGTTTATTTCCACATCTTTTAAACTACTTATGGGGCGGTGATTGTAGCAACCCTTTTTTTTTCATTCCCACTCATTGCCGAGTGTGCAATGGCTAAAGAGGCACTACGAGAAACCCAAGTGACTGGACACGGCGTGATTTGAACCCGTAACATGCGGCATGAAGATCATAATGGAAATCGAAAATAATGCTCACAGCCCAAGCACCATCTCATTAAATGTATTGCATACGATAAGCTCACCTATATGATTGTTGGGCCGTCCTTATGGATATGGAAACCAAGCAACCACATGGACTCCTCTTCATTGAAGGACACCTTACCAGTTTAAATTTTTAATTGAATTTCGTACTTATTTTTCATGAAGCCCACAAATATTTCTGGATGAGTCTGCCTGTCCCCCCCCCCACACACCTTTTCCCAATATAAGATAAAACTAAGAAAGACTTTTTGTCTATGATATTATGACCATGGCTGGTTCTATAAACCACTCATGGCTGGTTATCATTTAAAAAAAAAACAAACTGATGTCTAATAAGCACAGGCTTGTTGAGATCAACTGCATGTAAATAATTAATGATGAACTTTAGTCTTATGTTTAATTTCAGGCTCAGTTTTGTGTTTCGACTCGCCAAAGGAATGCAACTATGAAGGTCAGAAAATATAGATTTAAGCAAGTCACGACAAAAGCAGTTTTCAAAATAGTTTCCTAAAATATACTTTTTTTTATTTTGCAATAAATTTAAATTTCATCATGTTTAAATAGCAAAAGTTTTTGGGCGATGAAATGTGTTCTAATGTCAGATCAAGCGGCACCTTTCCGTTCCCTGTTTCCAGCAATTGGTGTGAGAAACGCATATTTGAAGTATTATTAATGCAAGGGAAGTAGCCCATTTATAAGAGTCGTTCGTCATAGTGTATTATTGGTTATATCCCTTGATAATTAGGAGAATTTTTTTTTACTCCTATTCGCTAATCAGCATTAAAAAAAATTGCAAAATTAATTATTGTCCCCCCCCCCAAGTCTAAAGACTATGACAGGTCATAGTATAGGTGCAATGGATTCATTGTACTATGCATTGTATCGGGGCATGTCATTGCAATCGGTACTGGTAACCATAGTTCATTGTTGAGGCTACTCTGTGATGGAATGTAAGATCAAGGCTGTCGTAAATCATCAAAACTGTAACACATTATTGAATATAACACAGTGATTATAATATGTGCGGGTTATTTTGGCTACTCGTGACTAAATTGTGAACTGATTGACAGAACAGTTTTACAAAATTAAAAAAACCATTCCCACCCATACATCCATCCATCACAAACATTGATTGCAATCAGAGACATTCTTATTGGTAGGCAACTGTCTATAGCCCCCCTCCCACCCACTGCAGCCAAAGTAAAGTTCCATTAAGCCTCATAGGACTCATCGGGGCAGATGAAGTGTAGAATTAATCTGTTTCAATAACCTCGGCATATGAAGGCATTGTGTGGTTAGTACAACGCCCAGCCGCCTTTACTCCCCCAATTTAAAGTCGGGTACCCATTTAAAGCTGGGTGGACTTGGGAACTTACACCAGGACATAAAAAAGTCCCAAGGTTCTCAATGAGGTTCGAACCAAGGACTCTCCGGTCGATAGTTGAGCGCTCTACACCGCACGACCACCCATCCCATTACTGTAGCCATAGGGCCTAAAAAAGAACTGAGCTTGATTTTTCAGAATAGACGTACACATACACAATTACGTTAGCTCAAATGGCGACACCTTGATATCTAGTCATATCATAGAAGCAAGGCCGGATTAAGGTTTAGTGTGGCCCAAAGGCAGGGGTGGTGGGCAAACATTTAGAGCCTCGTGCCACATGGGTTCTAAAATTTTACAGACGGGCCGAACCATTAACAGATGGATGGAGCGTTTATATATCCCCCCCCCCCCAAAAAAAAAATTATTCATATATAAGTCAAGGATGTGAATGGGCAGACTGTAGCACAGCGCAGCCAGACCAAATGGTCGGAAGTTTGACCATGTCTTACCCAAGGCTTGTAAACAAATATTAGGGCGTAATATTGCGAACAAAATGACAAATTAAACGTATCACCTGTGAAATAAATTATGTCCTTCCATATTTCACATAGTAATCTTATGGAGCTTCCTATTCCCAGAAGATGCGAAGAGGTTTGAAGTTTTCTTGTATGAATTTAGCGGGGAAAACGCACAAACTATCCAATAAAAAATGGTTAATTTCTTTCAGGGCCTTAGACTTGGCCACAGCCCCGTAGCGTGAAAATTCTACAGCAGGGGCCAGGCATTATACAGCAGGGGCCAGGCATTCTACAGCAGGGGCCAGGCATTCTACAGCAGAGGCCAGGCCAATAATGGGGGGAAGGGCAGGAAATAAATGTTACTAAGTAGAGCAAACAAGCAGGGGAGGGCAGACAAAACGCGGGGGGGGGGGCGCCTGCTTGGCCATATTCCTGTCCTGCAAGGAGGGATGGCAAAATAATATGTATACATTGGATGTGGGGATTTCAGATAGGCTGCGTGCTTGTTCTGGCTTAGGATACATTTCCTTGTCATTATAGTGATAATTTTCATGATTAAAAAGACGAAAAATAAAATAACCCATATACAACAGTTTGAGTGAAAGATTAAGACATTTACTGTTTAACTATTAGGCCTTTATTTATGTGTACCCTTCATATTTATCTCTATTAGGTTCAGGATTCAGAAAAGGCGATCGACTTGAGTTCTCCTATGAAGTGATGACCAGCACTGGCCTGTCACGTGATCCACACGGGACGGCGGGCACCAAGCTCAAATGCAATCTGATTATATCTGTCCTGCGCAAGTGTGAGCTCACAATGGAGGTCAGGGGAATTACAATGATTCTATAGTATTTTAATGATAATGTATTTTAACTCCATTCGGGGGCGCGCGGTGTGTGTGAAGTCCCTGTAAGGATGAGATGAAATCTCTTATATCCTATAAACCACTAATGGGACGGTTTTTATGGTGCTCTTCTTTCATCCCCACCATAGCCGATAGTGCATTGGCCATGGAGACACCACGGGAGATATATCGGGAACTTGAGCCAAGACCTGAAAAAATTCCTTGGTCCTCACCATAGATCGAACCAGGTACCTTCGGGTCGACAGTTGAACGCTTTACCGCACGACCATCCGTCCCCTCGAGGGGCGCGTGGTTGAGTTTTTTTCAGTTTGATGTAATTCTCGCAAATATCCAAGATGCCTAATTAAAAAAAAAAAAAAATTTTGATGTTGATGCCGCCTCACTTCCGCCATGTTGACTTGTCTGGTGTTTCGGTTCCACAAGAAATTATTCAGCCAGAACATATGCCAATAATAACAATTGAGGAACATTTGACATCTCCATGGGAGATTATAAAATTTGGATTTATTTGTAAAAAAATATATTAATAAATTAAAACTGTATTTATAGTTTAACTTTTTAATCTCGTTTCTGCTTGAAGTTAGGATAAATTTTTGTAAATAATTAAATAGTCTTTAAAGTGTTATATTAATTTAAAGTATTTTCATAATTTAAAGGTGTAATGTGTATACATGTATACATTTTTGTAAACCATATAATCTCTTTTCTGTTCAGAGTAAGCCTTTGTAGTTATATATTGAAAATATGTTCATAAGTTAAAAGTTTATTAAACTTTTTTTCTAAACATTTTACTTTTATTCACTTTTTTGTTGTAGTTGTAAACTAGGCCTTGTCTATTTAAAATATTCCTTTTTATTGTTATTTGGGGGGGGGGGTAATCAAATGTTGACGTAATTTTATAGGGGGGGGGGGGTCTCTGAAAGTTTGACAAGTTGTTGAAAAGGGGGAGGGGAGGTAAAAATCGCCAAAAATTTGTTGACATAAATAATGGACAGCCCCTTGAATGCTTGTTTATCAATCCGAAATCTTTTGTAGAAAAAAATGCAAAATAGCTGAGAAATGCAGAGTGGTTAGTGGTAAATACAGATATAAAACCAATACTATTCACACTCGCGCATTTTGTAAATCATATTAATTTGTTGTCTTGTAATTTGTCTCGCATATGTGTATTATTATACTATGCAGAAAAAGTTACGCTGTTTACCAATGCTGGTGAAATTGCAATGAATTTTATGAATATGAACACTACAGCTGATTGATTAGTGATTACAAATGCTGATTTAATAAGACATAAGTACCAAGCCGAATTAGTGTCCATACCTTAGTTGAAAAAGAACCACATATTATTTTATTTTCTAAATACCTACGTGAGAGTAGAAAATTATAAGTTACTATTTCACGCATGTTAAATTAAGAAAACCCAACTCATTGTAAATAACTGTTGACAGTGTTGTGAATGTTGAAATAATTGTCTGGATATATCATATAGACAATCTCAATATAGTTACAAGTTGTGAATTGCATTGGTTTTTAAAATATTTTTATTCGTCTTAGTAGGCACCTATTATGTTTTGATTATATCTAATTATATTATAGCTAATTTACTTTTTTCCAGTTAATGAATTGCCATTTGGATGACAGAGGTCCATCTCATTTTTACTCTACAACAGAAAATTCTGAAACACTTGCAGAAGAACTCAGCAGGTATTTATAGCTTTTCAGTTATCTGTTTCCATGCAGTAGAGCAGGGGCTCTCAAACATGTGCTGAAGGCATCATGGCATTGGCTATCCTTGTGCCTGCCGATGGTGGACAATGAAATGAATTTAAGAATTTAAAGTTCATTCAGAATGATATTAGGTATTAAGAATTAATAATTGTATTTTAGATTGTAAATATATTTTAAGGTTCCACGACTTTTCGACCCCGGACTGTTCGATCCCACCATTTTGACCCCGCGACGTTTTGACCCCGGACTATTCGACCCTGTCAACTGATAAAAATAATATTTCAATTATTATTTCTTTGTTTTAGATATGTTTAGTAACTTTGTTCAACATATGTATAATGGTTTAAAATATTTATGTTGTATTAATTTTGTTTAAAATGTGTGTTTTAATTGTTTAAAATATGTGTATTGATTGTTTAAAATATGTGTTTTATTGTTTAAAATATGTGGTTCCTTAAGTTCTGATGCTCTAAGGACGTTCAACAGTTTTTAAAGACCGACAATTTAAGTGGTATAACAGTTCAATATGCAGTTAAATGTACATAATGAAGTATAAGTTATAATTTTTTGTCTAAAAATATATAGCACCTGCCATCCTGTCAGTATTATTTCAGTTGGCTCTAAAGGTTTGAGAACCCCATTCAAAAGGCCCATATTTAAACTTTTGTAATTAATCCTGCAGATGAATTATAAAAAGAATTATATTGAGATCACGTTGTTAAAAACAATTTTTTTTTTACATGAATTTTTTTAGATATCAAGTCTGCTTTCATTATAATGAAGGAAAGGTCATAGACCACCAAATATTGGTATCTGAATGGGAACCCTTACACATCATTAATATGAAGAGAGGTATCATCTCTCTGCTGCAGTTACCAATCAGCTCAAGCGATAAAGATAATGCATCTATTCAAATGGTAATGCATCTATTCAAATGATACCTTATCAAATGAACTTCTTTGAATTTGTCTGAAATATTTTTATCTGTATGATATTTAGAAAAAAAAAAAGATATTTTGTATTTATTTTTAAATAATGTTTTCTGTTGATGTAAAACAGTTAAGTCTGAATAGACATAGTTACATCAGCGCAGGGCCAGCCTTATGATATCCAAGGCCAGATTGGAAACATTATGGTACAGCACTCCCCCTTCTCTAACAACTTGCACATACTTCTAAAGTCCCCTTTGTCAGAAACATATCTTTTAAAGTCTATTATTTGTTGCAAATGTTTAATGTAGAATGGAAAAAAATATAGAAAATACTACTTAAAAACAATATAAACTATTTAATTAACTCAATTGATGTTATCTACATTTTCTCATAACAATGAATACAAGTAATAACCAAAACAGGAATCGACGTCAAGGAAGTTTTTTTAGAAATCTTATAGAATATGCTCAAATTTTGAACTCCCGCTTTTTTTCAGACTTAATAGAAATAGTTACTTAAATCCTTGTGCTTTGCTGAAACACTAATTAAAGACTTTCTTTTTAAAGACTTATATCTAGTTTTATGTTTAAAATAGCTATGTGTTGTGCAAACTGTCAAGCCTTCTCTTAGGGAAAGGTCCTGACCGGGAGCAATCACCCTGATCTGTCTAAAGCCGGCTCTGCATTATTATTTTAATGATTTTTTTTTATTATTATACTGATTTATTTAAATTGATTGTGAATCAAATAGTTCTATAGATAACTATATTTTAATTTGATGAAGGAATGTATGTCTCTTCAGCATGACATATTTGGAACATGTATGACAGAAATCACCTTCCCAGAACATTCGCACAGCTATATTCAAACCTATCGTGACTTAGTAACATGCAGTTTATCTCATGTTAGTGAGAGCCAAGCTGATTTTCTGTCTTACATCAAAACTGTTAAAGGTGGCTATACATCGGCACCAATCACAGAGGTCAGTTGGTATTATTTACAGCGTACTATGATCTCTAGAACCAATTTGAATCCTGGGAATAACAATTTTTAAATACTAAGAGAAAAAGCAACAGTTGAAAATAACATTATTATTACTTGACTTTGCTCTTGCTAGTAAAAAAAAAATTCCTTAATTTTAAAAAAATAATCTCTTAAATAGAAATAACTAAATATCTGTCATCGTAGCATATTACATCAACATACTGTTGTTTTTTTTTAAAATATTGAGTTTTAGACTTCCTACTTTAAAGCAGCGGTCAGCATTAAGTATTAGGCTTCATTTGAAACAGCAGTCAGCTTAACCTTTAGGACCTCACTGACCACTAAATTCATAAGTTTTATTCCTGAAGACCACTGAATTCAATAATTTATTCCCACTGACCATTTTTATTCCTCTGTCCCACTTTTATATGATGTTGTGACGACAATCGTATATCTTTACATAAAACAAAACCACTAACAAGGGCTTTAATTCAAATATCTTTTATATTTTTTTTTCTACTACCAGAAAAATTTTCTTATGGGTAACAGTCTGCAGCCCACTGGTTGCCAACTGCTGATCAGACCACTAAACATACATTGTTTTGTACAATTAAAAAAATTATACCAAAAAAATAAATTAATTAAAACACTAAAAGATTATAAAATGAACCACACAAAAACTTTTCCAGCATCAATTCTTTTAGAACAAAATTAAATTTAATAATGCCTCATCAATTAAATAATAATTAAAATAGTATATTACATGTACATGTATTTGTATAATTAGATCAACTTTTGTGGAGAGTGTAAAATAAGTGTAAATACATATTTGTCAATAGGTATTCTATTTTACACTGTGTAGAATATGCTCTTAAATATTTACTCTGAAAAACTATTTTTATATTTTTTTACATTTTCTGAAGGGAAATCATACGTTTAAACTATTAACTATATTCTAGAAAAAAAGCATTCGTAAAACAAACATTTGTATGCAATAGAATTTATTATAAACATCTTTAACATAATACTTCATACTACATGTATATTGTATTTTTAGTTGAGTTACCCATTTGAATCAGAGGTAACCTGTGACTACGAACTGGAAAAATATAACGTTTTGAAAAAGGCTAGATGCTTACAAAGACAAGCTCATATTCCTCTTACTTATGAGGATCAACATGAACAATCAGTAGTGACGAACATAAGGTTAGGTGATAATTTTTATACTTTTCATTTTTTTCTAACTGGAAAACTTTAACTTTGATTCTCCAGTATCAAACAGAGCCCAAAACTTTTATCTTAAATCTCTTTAGGTCATTAAGAACATGAGCAGTCCAATAGCTCTCATGATGTGTTGCAATGTTTCAGTTCCCTATATTTGTTTTTAAGAAGATTAGTTAAAGAACTAGATTACTAAAACTTTTACCAGTACACGTAAAAATAGATGCTTGGCCATGATGAGGTTGTAAATATAATTTGTGAAGTGCAGATTAATGGTTTGTATCTGAGCAATATCAGTAAATCTATTTTTTGTTTTTGTTGATGTTGGGTTGCAAATCCAGCTATTGTAGATATTCTCACTTGATATGTGATGACAATTAATAAAATAAATCTACAAACAGTTAGTCTTGTGATATATATAGATAGAGATTGAGTTGTTATTATGCACGTATAGGTTCATAAGCAATTTAAATTTTGTGGAAACCCAACTGAAATTTATCCAACAGTGGGTCCCGTCCGTTGAGAACCACAGGTGGTTTAGATGAGTCTAAATATGCGTGAATAAACTGCATGCAGCTGAATGATATTTTCATTATTGTACATCTTTTAATGCCGAGACCTCCGGTGTTTGATGAGAACATTTTGAAACATATTAAAAAGGTTACATTATTTGTATTAGTGTTCCAGTCATTTTAATTACATTAACTTTTTTTTTTATAAACGATGAATCCTTTACCTAATTATATTAATATGAAAATAAAATTAATTTTAAAAACATTTTCAGATTTGTATTTCCCTAATATGCTACCGTTAGTATTTGTTAATCTCAGCAGCTGTTAGCGTTATGAACTTATTTTCTTTTAAAATTCTTTTACTAGCCAGGTAATTAAATTTTTATCTAAATCTCGATTTGGAAATCGACAAGTTGATCATTCTTTGACTGGCAAACGCTTAGTGAAGCTCACCATGGAATTTGAAGAAAAATCCTTGAAACAAATTAATTATGATTTGGAGAGAGAGATTGACAACGTACTGCTAGATTATATTGCTCAGGGGCAGAATGGAAAAACTAATATCGATCAGTCAGCACAAAGGTAATCTCATATATAAAGTTTAAAAATGAAATCATTATTAATATTACCTTGATAGTTTGGAATTGTTTAATAAAAACACAAATTTAAATCAGTGCATAATTAAGTATAATATTATCAGTAAGTCTATTGGCATAATGTCTGCAAAATTAACAACTAGTACATTTTTTATGTTTTCTTTTATTTTCAGCTTTAGAAAAATGATACAAGCATTGAGACTAACTACCGAAGATAAAATACGGCTTGTAAAAGATGCAGCATTTGCTTGTGGTCTGTCATCTTTGTGTTACAGATCATTAACTGATAAATTAGAATATAATGTCATTCAGGTAAATAAATAACACATCATGATAATGGAACGAAAACATCAGTTTGAGTAAATAGATAAGATGATGCCTCCAAATTCCAGGGTTGTTACCAATACTTTTGGATTGTATCGTCAATACCGATACCAATACTTCATGAAAATAGTATCGCCAATACCAATACAAATACTCAAGTAAAAATGTATTGCCAAAATCGATACCAATACAATACCAATACTTTTGAGAACAACAAAATATTTTTATTTAAAATATAATGATTGCACGTTTTTCAAGTTTTTAAAAAAAAAGTAAAAACAATAAAATACAATGTCAAAGCACAATTTTAATGCAATCACTTCACCACTTGACGGATGGCCAATGGGAATTTTTCCACAAGTTCACCCAGCTTTAAATAGGTACCCGACTTTAAACCGGCGGAAGTAAAGGCGGCTGAGCGTTATGCTAACCACACAATCACTTCATATGCCGAGGTTATAGAAATAGATAAATCTCAGATGGCCCGTCAGGGCTAATTGAACTTTATTATTTCATCACTTGGCAGCAGGTAAGAAGACCATCATTTCAAAACGATCATTGCTTAGCCTAGAACGTAATGGCATACAAATACGCCCACCTAATGAAAACAGACGCTCAACTCAGCACTAGCCGATCAACTCAGCAATATAGTTTCTTAATGCTTGGGTAGGTTGGGTAGGGTGCTAATGACAGTATTTCTGATGAGTTATCTTCAAGATATCTGTCTGCTTCAGCAGAACTTTTACTATTAAGCTGGTTCTGCCGCCGTGCAGTAAAACTGCACTGCTGACGGTAGTGAAGCTGCACCATACTGCCGATTCGAGTAAGTTGAGTGGAAACTCAGTGCACTGCAAACACGCTTAAAGGTGTGTCCAACTTCAGCCTTGTGATCCAAGTTGTCTTGGTGGGGAGGTGGGTGGTATTAATAGTGTTAGAGTTGATGGCTATGATTACAAGTAGTGATTGAATTTATGAAGATTACTTTTAAAACAATGTATTAAAATTGCTATTGTTTTTCTGCAAATAGCTAATAGTGGCAACAGAAAAGTATTGGTATCAAGTATCGAAAATTTTTCGTTTAAAATGTATCGGCGATACACAAATCAATACTTGATACAAAAAGGATCGGCAATACAGCAACCAATACTGAACAAGTATTGCCGATACTGTATTGGCCGATACCGATACTTCGATACTAACAACCCTGCCAAATTCATTGATATATTGTTGTTGTGCTAATAAATATGAATTAAGGAAAATTACTATTTGTTTTTCATAGTCAATACAAGAAAAAATAATTATCAGTGGTTTGATGTCTTGTGGCACAATTTCCTGCATGAACATTTTGGCAGAAATTATAAATCTAAATCAAATTGACAAGTCTGAAGCTAATAGTATTTTGTTCAATGCTGGTTTGTTTTATCAACCTTCAAGCAAATTTATACAAACAATTTTTGTAAGTATCTAGTCCTAAATAATTTTTGGAACAACTTAAATTTTTTTTTATACCTTACATTGTTGATATTTTTAAAATTTAATTACCACTAATTGTAACTTTTTTTTTTTTTTTTTTACATATTTTACAACATGCTATATTTTATAATAAGGAATATTGTAAGCATGAAGAAATCTCTGGATGTTTCCTGTCATTGTCAGCTATGATCAATCGACTCAATGATTCTGAAGAATCGTCTGCTCATAAAGAAGTGGTAATTAGTATTTGAGCTACTTTGTTGCTATAATAAGTACACTAAACTTTCTAATAATATTGGATATATTTTTTTTTGGAACTAAAGGATAAAATACATGTATATTCATGGCAAGAAAAAAAATGGCACAACTGTTTATACTCAATGCAAGCTTCATAATGAGCAAAGTTTTGCACTGAAACTGCCACTAGACCAGGGATTGCAACAAGGATTTTATATAAGTGCCAAAATTAGTACATTGAAAAGTATTTTCTTTTGCATGTGCTATTACCTTGTGTTTTTATAGGTATTATTTATATAATTTATTTTTATTAATATTTTAAATTTTCAACATGATAGGAAAATTTTCTGCCATGCAGAAAATTTGGGATGTGTGCCATATATTTTGCCATCCCTGCATGAGACCTTTAATTAGTAGGTGACCCTTTATTGTATTCAAGTAAAAAATGACTTGAACTTGTGGAGTTAAGAAGAATTTGTGGGGATGGGAATAAATTTATTTCTTGTCTTAAGCCCATTTTGATCTAAAATAGCTTAAAACATTTTTTATTCCAAATGATGCATATATTTTTTATATGGTTATATTTAAGATGTGGTTGCCTCAATCTGTCATTGGCAATGAGTATAATAATCTCTATATTTATTAATGTCTCTCGCTGTATAAAATTACAAAAGTAGTTTGTTTATGAACTATTATTAGTATTTAAATTGCTTTTCTTTTTGTATCTCTTCAGAGTTGGAATTTCTTTATACAAATATTTACTTCCAACTAAAATTTTTAATCTTTTTTAAAGCAGTGTTTTGATTTTAACAATAAAGAAAACAATTACTGTTATTATAATTTATGAGTGTTGATGGTGATGGGTAAAATATCAAAGTATAAGACGAAAAAAGTGTTCATCTGTATTCACTTTGTATTTCTGTAACATTTGGCTATTATAACTTCTTTTTGAACAAAATGGGATCTGTATATAAATAGGAATCAACTACAGTTACAATTAGATATTACTTAATGTGATACATTGGACTGTAGCTTTAAGGCAGTAGCACTGGCTATATAATAAACCAGAGCTAAGACACAAAAGCAGACACACAAATATTGTCATAATTTAATATTTAAGATACACTGATAAGATTTCTAACATTGAGAAAAATAATGACATCTATTGTGATAAGCATTCATAACAAATAATTGTTTTAATAAGTAAATTATTAACAAAATTTCATTATTCATATTTTATACATTTTATAGCTGCAAAAGTAGCAATACTTAAAGATCTTTTGTTTAAAAATCTAGGTTGGAAGTATTGTATTTGAAGTTTTGACTTACTTGCATACAATTATAAATGAAAACTGGAAGCCTATTGCTGAAAATGATGTGACAGTTAAAGAAAAGTTAATTAAGGAAGAAAGATTACTTGCTGCTGTCAAGGTATACATTAGTTTGTTTTTTTTAATTTTTATGTTTATCTAAGCATTTTTATGTGAGTTTTTTTTCTCTCCATATTTGCAGTGTAAGCACCCATAGTTATCAGCGAAGATTTCATACTTTTTAGTAAATCGTTTATTGAGATCTATTAAAATCTTTTCAGCTCAACTGAAATGATGCCCTACTGATATAAAGACAAACTTTTGTTCCTTCAGTCTTGTATATTCACTCAAAGTCTGATTAAATTCAGATTGTATTAAAATTTAGATTGTATTATAAATAAAACTTTTAAAAATTGTTTCATTTTTCATTTTATTTTAAATAGATCTAGTTAAAATTAATGCACTACGTTTTAAATATGAATGAATAACTTTGTTTTGATAACAAATTCTAATTTTTTGATTGTCTGATTATTCAATGCAGTCTGTTGGAAACATTGGAGTGTATGTGAATAAATATTACAATAGTCTACAGGAGGATGGAAAAAAGGTCACAACATTACTACTGTCGATTGTGAAAAACCAGAATATGAGTGTCAGCATAGCCAGGGCTGCTGTTCAGGTAAAAATAAAATATTTAGAAGTTTTAAATTGCATAAGAATGAATTTGATGCGAAAGTTTTGTAACACAATTTTGCATTTGATCTATAATACTGGATTGATTTTTTTTTAAAAGCAATGAACACGTATTCATTTCATAGTCTTTTATAAATTGGTCTCTATGTTTATAACAACACCAATTCCACTTCACTGTAATTTTATTTAGCCATATTAAGCTGTAGTTTTTTTTACCTTTCTAATGAGGATGTGTGTATAAAAACTAATATGGAATATAAGTTAGAATTACTTTTTGTAAATAATGTTTTTGTATGCCTACAAGCATTAGTGTATTTAAAATATTTCATTTAATTTGTGTGAAGTCTACTTCTGATGTTGTTAAAATGCATAAATAGAAAAATAACTGAACAAAACTCTTTAGAATTAAAGGTACAGTAAGACCCTGCTTAACTCGGTGTATACGTTCCATCAAAGTAGAGTCTAATATGAAACAGCGGTAAATGAGATTATCTCATCGTGTAAATATTGGGGTTAGGGGAAGATGGGTAGAAAGTTGGTCAGGTATTTTACCGTTAAATTTATTTATTATGTTTTTGATAACAATAAAACAAAAATTTATTTCTTACCAATATAGAATCATAATAAACTAATATATATATATAAAATAAATTAAATTCTAAGTCAGTATGTTTTCATTTCAGATCATTCAGTCTCTTCTGTATTTCCAATTTTCTGCCTTTTTATCAAGAAGGTATCCAATGTAATTTTTTGTTTTCCTTTTGCGCTCTGTAAGAAGTAGTTGGTAAGTGGATAAGGTATCCAAAACACCCCCATCTTGCCTTTGAACTTTTGTCAAAATTTGGGTCATTTTCAATAAATGTACACATTTACCTCATCTAAACCGGTTTGTTTAGCTAATTTTGGGGTCTTACTGTACAGGCTATCAGTATTTAAAATGAATTAGAAAACAAACTTTTATTGCTAAACATTTCCTTTTAGATATCCAGGTAAATTAATTTATTTTTATCCATTTTTTATAGAGGAAAAAAAAAGTGTTGCGAACTCACAAATGTCATATAAATTAGTGCTGCATTTTGTACATACTATTTTATAATTTATCTCAAGAAAAGATATAAACTATTAGCCATAAACAGTAGAGAATATAACATTGTTAACTAAAATTGACAAGTCTTTAAAATTTACCAGCATCAGAAAAAGGGTCAGATTTTTTTTTTTTTTATTTCAACAATTATTTTTTTTTTAGTTTAAATATAATGTACAGTTTTTTTTTTTACATATTACAATGAAACAATTTTTTGAAATATATTTTTTGTAACAAAAATAACTTTTATTGCACAGTTTGAAATATTATATATGATGAAAATGAAGTTTTTTTTTTATCACATAAATTCTACTAATTAGTCCCTGAAAATGTAAGTCATCTGTGCTATGTCTTTATGTAGACTTTTTTTTTTTCTCAGGCTCTTGCAAATACTGGCTTAAATGAAATGATCGCATCTGAGTTATTCAATGTTTTAAGTGAAGAATGGCGACCGTTGGTGTTGAGAGCATCTGTATTTGATGAATTGTTGCTTCAAGGCAATGAATTGATCATGATGAAGCTTGTTAATCTTCTCAAAAATACATCTGTAGAAAACCTGCGAACATATATTGTGACTAAAGTGCGTAGTTCAAATGAAAGACCAGAACAAAACTTTGACCAGTAAGCTTTTTATTATATTTATATTTATCTTTCTTGTCTATACTGTCAGAAAATCAATAAAAACTAATCAGACAATACATGTTTAATGTTTTTAGAAATAATTTTGGGCTGATTATAAATTTTTACATTGTATTTGTTTTCAATAGTTGGAGACAAAAACTGAACAAGCTGGTAGAAGGCTTGCAGCTTGACCAAGAAGAGAATATTTGGTCTAAATCTCAGTTTACCAAGTTGTCACATACAGTTTTGATACCTCTCACCTCCATGCAACTTGGTGGTCATCTTGCCCTAAACATTTTGTACACACCAACAAGCAGCCTGTTTCATAGTCTCACAATAAAGGCTGATCTGAAAATCGGGGACAAAATGTGGAAAATATTAGAAATTGTTATTGATATTGAAGGTTTGTTCATTATAAATGCTGTGCTAAACATTCAATTATCTTGACAATAAATGCTGTGCTAAACATTCAATTATCTTGACAATAAATGCTGTGCTAAACATTAAATTATCTTGACAATAAATGCTGTGCTAAACATTAAATTATCTTGACAATAAATGCTGTGCTAAACATTAAATTATCTTGACAATAAATGCTGCGCTAAACATTAAATTATCTTGACAATAAATGCTGCACTAAACATTCAATTATCTTGACAATAAATGCTGTGCTAAACATTCAATTATCTTGACAACATTATTTTTTTCAGTTTTTTTAAAAATACTTTTGAAATTTATGAACTTAAAATATCTACAAATTTTATTTTGAATTATATGGTATGGATCAAATTTTTTTTTGACTGGTGCATTTGCATAAACATTCTAGTACAGTGTGTAAGGAAAAATAAAAATTAATAGAAAAATAAGCGCTAGTATGATATTTATGTTATGATTTTACTAAGAATTAGATCTAGTTCTCAAATAAATGTTTCAATCCATCAGTATGAAAAAGTGACTCTTGAGCATGAATAAATTAATTACAGTGGATGAAAATTAGCCTTAAGATGACTTTGGCAACAACAAAATTTAATATAAAAATGGATCTTATTTTTAGGGAAACAATTACTTAGCATTTTAAATTAGTATTTAGCAAATTTGTATCTATTACATAATTGTCTAACCTAGGTGGTAGACATTGTGTATCCCTCGCAGTAAAGATGGTCAAAGTGGATACAACTCAATTATAAGAAGTCGACTAATCACTGTATTAGTTAACTCGCTTGGTTTTTTTTAAAAATTTGTTGTAGATTTCTTTTATATCGCAGGTAGCAGCCAGCGTCAGCAGGCTTTTCAACTGGTCTATAATATATTGTTATATTTAGCAATATAAATCTTTTTTTTTTTTATTTAACAGTAATACATTTTGTATTAAGTTGAAAATGAAAATTTTTTTTTCTGTTTTTCAGGAATGGATGATGTTGTTCATTTGTTCACATCTAAACTGAAAAACAATACAGACATTTCTAACATCATAAAAGAGGTCATGACCCTTCTACAGCACAAAGTTCAACAGAAAGAAAAGAAGAGCACTTTTCATTTTACCCACTTTAGCAACACCATAGCACAAGCAATACAAAATATTGCATCCACAGCTAATTTTCAAATGACTTCTTTTCCCAAAGCATATATCTTTTTAAGGCTTAATGGTATGAACACTTATGGAGTAAATATAAATCATCTCGTTTAACTTAGAAATTATAGTTGAGTTTACATATTTAAAAAAAAACAGAGTAAAAAATAAAACCCTTTCTTATAAATGGGTGGATTAATATCATCATTAAGCTAGATTCAGGTATTGACAACTTTCTTTAACGCTGTCAAGTTCAAAGTATGACTCATGCCTTTGTTAAATTTTTTATTATCTCATTTCATGTCTCTTTTTTTCTATCATTGTAATTTCCAAGTTCTATGAACTTTGATGGTTCTGATGGGAAAGAGATGTTAAATGAAATTATTTGATTACATATTTCAAAAGCTGGAGCTGTAAAATGAATTTAAAGAAATATACAAATATTATCGTATTTAAAAGATACTTTTTTTTTATATTTCTCAAGAGCCTTGATTTCATTTCTTCTAGGTAAGTGTGTAACATTTTTTTTATAATGTTCTTATTTTCAGGATATGATGTTGGCTGGATTTCTTTAAAATCAATTTTAGGTACATTATCACAGTTAAGAAATTCTGACAACTTATTTCAAGGTGTCATGAAAACGCTTATACAGAGAACAGACAAATTTCTCTTGAATGCTGTTAAACTATTTGATTCTCACAAGGTGAAGCATTTTGAGTTTTTTCATTAAAGAAGATTAATGAATTCTAATAACTGAAGATGTTACTTTAAAAAATGTGTTTAAAAAAAGCTAATTTTTTTAATATAATGTTTTTAAAATATTGATTTGATCTATATTTACAGATTATACCTACAATATCTGGCTATCCCTTAGATATTAATTTGGATGCAGCTATTGTTGCTAAACTTTATCATGACATCAAAGATCATCCAAAAACTAAAAACTTAGCATTAGATGTTGTTTTTCAGCCAAGGTATGTACCACCTTCATTTAACAGGTAAAAAAACTTCTATATTATGATATTAGCTTTATAATTTTACTTTATTTTTCCTAATTTCTTCGTTCCAGTATATCAGCCTATCTACAAGCGAGTATGCAGGTCTCAGTTGAAGGGTACTCCAAGTCAAGAATAGCCTTAAAGTTATCTGGATTAACTAACCTTGATATGTTAACTAATGTTCAGCATCATTCTGTGAACACACAAAAATATAAAGAACATTTCTTTAGTCTCTCTTGGAAATCAGGAAGTGAGCAGTTTAAATTTTTTGGTCTCAAGTGAGTTTGTTTGCACTTTCTGGGCACTGATTATTAGATAGCATAATGTATCAAAATCCATTAAAAAATGCTGAAATAAATGGAAATAAAAAATCTTCTTAGGCTTGTACCATTAATATACAATTCAACACTTTTTTTTTCTTTTTCTTTACTATTTTTAAGGAGTGATCTGTATTTGCTACATAATGATCTTGAACAAAAAATATTGCCGCCTGAACCCAAGATGAATGTTTTGAAATGCCTACCAGAAATCTACAATTTGGTGTCTGGTAAAAGATTATGTCTACATGGCATCTATCACAAAATATCAAAGAATGGGTTTTACAATTTGATCAGCTCTTTCAGATTAGATGGGACTGCTGCATCTGACGATGAGTGTGTATAAAAACATAATTTAAACAATATTTATTTTTATCAGCTTACATGATATAAAGTGATAAATAATAAATATTCTTTTGATTTTGGCAGAATAAAAAATTGAAAGCACATTTACAAAAAAATACTTTTCATATTTTATTGATGACTTAAGACACCGCAATTCAAAGTAACATTATGATTATCAGCTTTTAACGTTGACTTTTGATAAAACCATTTCACTTCTATTGTGTGGCCATCCAGGAATTTAAATTATTACACACTCAAAGGAAGCTGGAAGAAAAATGTTGTAGGGACACCCGAACAGAATTTTAAAATTCAGCTGTCTGGCTTAGGTTTGTATTATTTCATAACTTTAATTTCCTCGTTTAACTATTCTGCTAGATGTAATATTTGAAACATTTTTAGATTGTTACACTTGTGATATGTAGCAACTTTTTTTTTTAATTCACCAATCCCACCCTGCTTCCAAATTATACCAAATTGTTGACATTGTTTTGACCCAAATGTTAGCGGCCCTATAATTATCTCTGGTTTGGTGTGTAAAAAATAGCCAATGGTGTACTGTTAACACCAACAAGTTCTCTTGTCCTTTAAATTAAATACAATGGCGATTTCAGCAACGGCCAGCAGCATACAATTACATTATAGTTTTCAATAATACAATCTTTATATGAAACAGTAAAATTTAAATTATGTGTATTGACAAGAAGAATGTCTAATTATCTGTGGAAACAAATATTTGTAGGAGGGAGGCTAATGCAGACATGGGCGAACAATGGGCCATGTATAGTCTCTCAGAATGTTTGATCAGGCCATTGCTCTGCCCTTCTCGTTCACATCTGTAAATTTTAAATCGTCCAGTCTTTCTGAATTATTGAAGTAATCATTTAAATTTTTTTTTACCTGAGACTGATTAATTAATGTTGTATTTCCCACATGCTATCCAGGTGGGTCAGCAGTGGCCAGGTCTTGGATTTCACCTCTTAACTTCTGCTCGTTTCTCGACTTCATTATCTTCTGTTGATTTTTTTTTAATCAGTTTATTTTTTATTGGCATTTTTTTTCGCATTTAATAAAATTATATTTGCTCAGGTACTGAATTGTCTCGAGTTATCAACATTTCATTAAACATGGACAGACATGTTGGTTTTAAACTGGAGTGCTCTATTCCTGATGCTAATGTAGTCTACTTACTTCAGCATAAGAATTTCATGAATGCAACACATCATCACCATATATATGCTTCAGTGCTTCAACAAGAAAGTAAAACCTTACATGCATTAGCATATGAGGTATCTGTTCTGTATTTTTTTTTTAAACATAATTTAATCATATGGTATTTATAAAAATTAATGTTTTTTTCATATTTACTGTTGGATAAATGTCATGGGTATATTTCTTGTAGTATTTCTTGATGTGTTATTATTTGATTTACAGTTGTATATATATTTTCTGTTCTGTGGAACTTTACTTCTGAGAAGGTGTTTAAATATTTTTGTAGAATAGTCTCTTCGGAGTTGATATATACTGGTGTATAATTAGAATTAAATGTCCACAGATAAACATACAGACAGTTGTAAAGCACTGACTAAGTAGTTGATTAATATATCTATTTTTATTCAAACATGAAAGATCTTACTTTATAATATACACATAATATTATACAGTGAATGATGAAATATGAATTAACGTCCTTCTCTTATCAAAGTCTCAAGTCGTCTGTAATTATCTGTCGTCTGAAAAATCTAACTTCCGCCCAGTGGCCAGATAATTAAACTAACTGAATCTCTAGGCCAAATATATTTCTTACAGTCTATTATGGTTATTACAATAAAACAATATTGAAAAGCGAATCTTTTTATCCTTAAAAATCTCAACATCACATAAAAATTATTAATTTATATAATGACAGCATCTGGTAAATTTGGTGTGTAATTTTTTATATTTTTTTTACTTTCATTTCTTGGCTTAAGAGCAAAGGTTACAGCATACCTATGGTCGCATCCCTCTTCAAGGATATGAGCATTCCATACAATTACACTGACAGTGTCATCCACCTTACCATTGCTCTTAGCAGCTTGTCTCTTGACCTGAGATCTAAAAAAAGAGTTCACACAGCAACTTATGCAACAAATGACATCATAATCAAGTATTACTGGTAAGTAACTTGCACAGAAAAAAATGGGATATTGTCATATGATTGAAATCATTGAAATAATGTTATACATGTACTTAGATAATGGAAGTGAAAGTTAGAGTTTACATCCCGTTGAAATAGTCTGTACACATTTTTCAATGTTATTATAATTTTTTCCCCATTGCTAACCATCTTAAAAAAATATAAGTTCTGTCTTAAGTCTGTCTATCTGCAGTAGATCGAAAGTAAGAATCATGAATACTGTTTAAAATATTAATCATGGCTTCTTGCCTGCGTCTTGAGTTGATAAATGTTAAAAAAGAATGTACAGTTTAAAATAGTTTCTGTGGTATTTAATATGAGACATAAAAGTCTAAAATATTAAAAAGTAATATTAAAATATTATCAAACTAATTCTTGTTGTACAATAGATATAATTTTAAAATTGTCAAAGGAAAACTATTGTAAGAATAAAAAAATTCTCCAAAGTTAAAAATAGCAACGTTCATGGTAACAAATTTTGTTAATAAAACTCTTTTTAAAAGTTGATCTAACAAAAAATTAATATCTGCAAAATTTACATTTAATACATAAAGTTGATTTCTCAATTATATTATATTTATTTTAAATATAATAATGCTTTAATTTGTTTTAAATTATAAAGTAAGACTATGTTACTAAGACTTACACTTAGACTTAAATAATCTAGCGATTTTCAATATTGTTAAAAAAAAAAATATAATGGCGGGTGGTTAAGTTAAGAAACTGGCACAAATTGCTCACAGCCTGAGTTCAAATCCCTCTTATAGGTTTATAGATCAATTTTTTTATATTTTTGATTTAAACTTTTCTTTTTTGTTTTAAATAATGTATTCTTTAGGTTGTTAAAAGAAAAAAAAATACATTTCTCAATTTCATTCATTAAATAAAATAAATAGTTCCTTATAAGTACATTGACAATTTCATTATAATCTCAAAGTTGAACTATGGTTTACAGCTAGTAAACTAAGTAATAGAATTTTAAAAGGAAGAAAATAAAGTGAGATAATAATTACATTTGTTCTCTTTTGATTTCCAGTGAACCTAAACTAAAACTGCTGTATGCTTTTCACCCTGTGCCAAGGCTGGCCGCTAAACAGGAACACACTTCCATCTTCTCTTACCATCAGGAAACTAGTGACACCAAAATTCCTTTAGAGAAAACTTGGAAAGCATTTTATAAATTTGTCCTAATTTGGCCAGGTAAAATAAAACTTTCAATGAAAAAAATTATGAAATGCTTTTGAAAGAGGCAGTCAAATATTTTAAGTAGCTTATATTCACACACACTCACTTTTTGATATGAAATGGCTCACTGAGTAAGGTAGAAGAAAGTTCCTGCACATTGTAGATGCAAGTGTTGTCACAATAAAGCTTTTATTGCTAAAAATGAAGAGACTTGCTACAAATTTTTTTTAGAAAATAAAAAAAGGTGACATTTCAACTGCTCAATCCATCATTTTGTTTTTCATTTAACAGATCAAAAAATTTTCACAACGACAGAAATGATCGCAAATCTTAAAGCTGCAGATAGAGTTACACATTTAACATGGGAATATGGTAGTGAAGTAGTAAGTTTTTAGTCAACGGATTTCTTCCTTGTCATTATATATTCTATTATATTATAAATGTCATAAATAATTTTTTTTTCTGCCGTACTTAGGATGAAATACATATGACTTCTCATGTAAACAACATGTCTATGCCAGACTATGCACTTTTAGACTATTCTCTCTCACTGAATAACATAGGGAAGTTTGCTATTGATTTGAAAGGAAATGCGTCCATCAAAGGTAAACTACCCTGGCTGAACGCCACAATGAAAACAGATGTAATGTTTATGAAAAAAGGTCTATGCATAAAGAAATTCAAAGTAAGTTTACTGACCTGAGTAAGTTTACTGGTCTAAGTAAGTTTACTGGTATAAGTAAGTTTACCGGTATAAGTTTGTTAAGCTCATATTAGAATATAAGTTTAAGAAACAAATTTTACAAACAAGAAGAAATTAGTTATACATTTTCTGTCTTTGACCCAAATTTTCTGAATGAAAAGACTTGCCTGGCTTTGCTTTACTACTGTATATATTTGACTTGACATGTTTCAGCAGAAATCGGAACAGTCTGGTTCTTGTCAGGTTTCTTCAGAATTGAATAAAAAAACACTTATCTTATATGATGAAATACAGGTCAGAATTAAACAAAATTAAAAACATTTAGCATGTCTTGGTGACAATTAGTGTGCTAATGTTTTTGAAAAATTATGATAGCAATTAGCAAATACATGTGTATCTGAGAATTTAATATACACATGTACTGTAATAACATTCTTTGACTTTTGTTATAACAGATCAGAATTTTACAATGGCTTCAAGGTTGTGACAAACAGTCTTCCTCACTAAATATTTGTCAGAAGTGGTTAGAAAAAGTTAAGAGAAAAATTCTGAACTTTTATATATCAATAAAGAAAATGCATATATAGTCTTAAACTTTGTGAAAATAACATTAATTAAGAAATATGCTAAATTTATTTTGAATTCTCAAAGATAGTCTAAACTAATTTTGTATGTCATCTTTATTTGCAGGAACGCTTTTCCCTGTGGTGGAAAGGATGTAATCTACCAGATAATGAAGAAAGCTGCAGAGCTGCAAAAGGCAATGCAACAAATATTTCACAGGTAGTGTTTTCTTTTGTCGTCAGTCTATAATAATAGAATTTCTTAATATACAAATGTATTTTTGTACTTAAGGTTTCCCATGATATTTTCATAAATATTTATATTGACTAGGACAAAAAGTGCTCTATGAAATATTATTTTTCCCCCATCATATCTGATGTTTGTAATTGTAGAGATCGCTAACTACTGGTTATCAATTATTTATTGTGAGACTTAATTCACCCAAGAAAATAAGCTATTAATATTGTTAATTATTTTATTATTTTAAAAAGCATTATATTAAAAAAACAATGATCCTTATTGGATTATTTATATTATTTTGTTTGGTTTCAAGATGATTATCCTGTCTAGAAATTTTCTTAAAATAAATATTAATATTAAAATATCAAAATTAATTTTATACAATTAAAAAATGTTTAATTATACTTCAAATAAAAACATGTTTATTTTGCAAAGATTAAAAAAATAATATAAATCATTTGGTATAGAAAAATTCTTTCCTGAATCTTGCAAACTGGACATATGGATTCAATGGAAACCTCAAATTAAATCCACACAGAATGCACTCAGTAGCTGGCCCTGAAGGTGGATTATTGTTGCAGTGGATGACCAATTCTACTTGGCCTAAAGCTGATGAACCATTTTTGGAAACTAATGGAAGTCTTTATATGGGTAGAAAGTAATTAGTCTCTTCTTCTTCATCACTTATTTAAATTCTAACTTTTAAAATTTTAAGTTTGTAATTGAAGGTTGTTTTTTTTTTTTTTTGGAATTCATGAAGTAAAAAAACTTTAAGATAATATGAATAATATTTCATGATATATGTGCTATTGTTTAAGTTAGTGCTATCAACTTACATAAGTAACTTAAACCATATCACTTTTAAGGAGGAGTTGTGCTCCTGTGTTTATCAGAAATCAAATGGAACCAGGTTAATTATAAAGCAAACTGTAAAATAAAAATAAAAAGAACAAGTTTGCCGTGATAATTAAGTAATTAATAAACAGTAATATAAAAAATAAATTGCAAATGTTTTATTTAACAGGCACTGGGTCAAATTGGACATGAATGATTATTTGCACAGTGTTAAATTCAATTTGAAAGGTGAACATCTTGAGACTCCCATGGTATTTCAGCATGACCACAGCTGGACTATAACTGAAACTAGCCAGCACAGTTTAGACAGATCTTTCAAAATTCACATAGACTTTGAACATTACAAGCTTTTTGACTACGGCTTAATTTTGTGCTCACCGAGAACAAACATAACTCATAGAATAAATTACTCAAAAATTTCTGAGCAGAACCATACAATCCGTGCTAGTGCTCTTATTTATTCTGTTCAGCCAGAATTTAGGCTCAATTATGTAGGTAAGCTCTAGGGAATTCTGTGTAACTATTTTAAAATAGTTTCAACAAAATTCAAATTAACGATTAAAAATAAAAAAAAAAATTTTAAAACTTGTGCACCATTCTAAGTAACTAAAATTTTTACACAATTTTTTTTTTAAGAAAAGGGTACTAGCAAAGAATGAACAACAATGAAATAAAATATAAACAAAATATTTTGAAATCGGCACAGTTGGATTTATTCAATAATAGTTACTCATTAATAAATACATGACTGAAGAGAAAGCTGATTTGAAAAAATGTTACACTTTGAATGTTTTTTTTTATTGTAAATGAAGAAAACATTTAATGAGTTTTTATTTAATTTTAGTTAGAGATTAACTGTATATTTTATACAGAAGTATTCATATTTTATCCTCAATTTACAAACAATCCAAACCAGTATAACAGATTATGAACCAGAAATTTGTCTAATATAAATTGCTCGCTAATATCTTTCATATAAGCTAACCTTTTTTTTAGTATACATGTATTTACAAATTATTTGAATTTTATTTTTCACAAACTCACATTATGAACCCAGATTCCTCATTAAATTTTACAGCTTAAAAATTTTCGTTTTTTAGAGTCAACAGATATTATTGGTCAAAATGCAGCCACACATATTAAAATGATGAATACCCTGTTCAATTATGAACTCAATCTGAAAAAAAAAAGCGATGTTCATGGCATGATAATGACAGGGAATTTATCAACAGATGGTTGGGTAAAGTGAAGTTTTATTTGTATTAAATAAAGGATTATTGTTTCAGAAAAAAAGATTAATCATGAGTATACCTTATGCTAATTATTAATTAAAATTGAAGTATTTATATGCATGTATTATTAAATAAAAATGTATTTAACATTCATGTGTATGCACATGTAGAAGGTTTAAAACTTTCTTTTTTTTTTTAAAGATTTTAGGCACTGAAGGAAAAACTATTTTCTCTACATCATTAATTCTTCAGAAGAATCGTTTACCTCAGTGGAATCTCACATACATGTTTGACAACTTTTCTGGTATTTCTGTTGGTGTTATGTTAAGAAATCCTAAAGCAATAAGACTTTCTCTCAATTTACTCAATGTAAATATCATTTATTATATGTTTTAAATTTATTGAAGCATTTAAATTTTAGGCTTTTACACTCACAATTACAAAGGAAGAATACAATGGTGGATAGAAAATTTATGGAATGTGAAACAAGAAGAAAACTTAATTAAGAAAATTTCTGCACTTTTCAGTATTTTCTTATGACCTAGACTGGGAGAAAAAATGTTTTAAATTCCTGTCTTTAAATCATAGCTTTTAACAGATATAATTTTCAAAGATTATTATTAAATTTCTCCCAGCTAATTGAGGTACTATTTATTAATATCAACATAACAAAAAAAAAAAGCTAAAATGTTTAGGTGATAATTTTTTATTAGCATTTTTTTTAGGTTAAATTTTTGTGTCATGTTATTTAATTTTTAGGTAGACAAGTCTGAAAAAAAATATGAAAATATGATTTCACTGACTTCTGAACTTCGTGGACCTAAGGTTTTACTTCATAAATTTGAACTGTCTAGCCTCATAGCCAAAATCATCCAGCAGAAACTTCATATGCTACAACAAAATATTTCAGAGAGCATCAGTCATACTGGCAAGGTTTTAGCACAAAACATAAAGGCACAACTAAAAGATATAGTATGGCCATTGTTAAATGAGGTAATAACATAACAAAACATAACATAAATATCAATAAAACTGTGATTAAACTAAAAAAAAATAAATTTTATTTATTGTCCAAAGGAATATTAATGTAATTCATAAAATAAGACAATTGAAATTTTATTATTTTAGATTGCTTAATATGCATTTCAATTTATCCAAACAGACAATGAGTGAATACTTCAGAAGGAAAAACATACCTGAAATGGTTGTAAACATTACAAATAACATATGGCTAGACCTTCCTCTAGGTATTTGCATCAACATAAATTTATCTTTATAAGTACTGTTATATAACATATAGTAATTATTGTAATCTAACCCTGTATATTTAAGCTCATTAATATTATCTGACAACTTTTGTCATACATTTTATCACTCTAACAGTTCAGGCGATCAAGCTATTTCATATTGATGAAACTTTGGCCAATGCTATTCAGTTAAGCAGCCAGCTAGTTTCACACTGGATCTTGCATCCACCATTCTTCATCAACAACTTTATAAAGGTCCACCTTTATCCAAATGTTCTGGTTGCACTGAATGAAAATTCATTAAATTATTCTCAGCATTTATTTGTAAATATGCCAACTTTTTTGGTAAGTTTTATGAAAGGTACTTGGCAGCAATAGCTTATTTAGTTGTATTCTTCAATACAATTGTATTACCATTTTAGTTACTCGTAAAATTATTGATCATGTGACATTGATTTAAGAAGCTGAATTTTAAAGAATGTCTCATTTATACATTCTGAGCAAAATAATTGCATAATCATGGGGCTACTATAACTATTTTTGATACTTTTAAAGACAAAATAATTAATATATTTTGATCATTTTGTTAAGAATGAACTAACTTGTTTTGTAGCAATTACCGAAAATGCCTGTTGATGAGAAGAAACTGCTAGCTTTTATTAAACACAAGACAATGAGTCCTCATCTTAAAGAAAAAGATATTGCTGTTATAATTGATGGCAAACGAATAAAAACTTTTGATGGTGTCATATATGATATCACAGGTAATTAATATCTATAAGTTGATTAGAATATTTAACATTAAACATGAGTAATATTTAAAGTTGAATTGAATTCCTAAATGTTCTTTAATTTTCTGACCATTATACGTATTAAAGTAATGTAGGTGGAAACTTTTTTTTAAAGATAAAAATCTGGTTTGCTTTAGATTACTGTAGAAAGATTATCTGGATCTAAAAAGTAAACGCAGCATTTAATTTATAATAAGATGCTTTGAAATATTCAAATTATTATTATTGTGGAATTATTTTTATACATGTAGCCTGAAGTAATCATTTATTTGTCTTTCAAAAAACTACCTCAATGTCTTACTCAATTTGATTCTGTAGAACCTCCAGCAGATCTTTGCACATACTTGATGAGCTGTGATTTCAAACATGGTCACTTTTCTCTAACTTACACAAAATCTGGACTGACTTTGTCACTACAGAAATTTGGTCTGACAATAACAAAAGAAGGTTCAGTTGTCCCTTTTGGAAAAGTAAAAATTGAGTTAGTCTTTCACGTTTGCCACATTTTATTTATAATTTAATCTTCATTGTTTTTCAAATAGAATCAACAAGTTAGTTTTCAATAGTAAAAATTTAAACTGCAAATGAATTACTTGTTTCATCACAAACAAACTTTCAGTTCATTGCCATACTACTCAAAAGATGGTCATTTGTTTTTCGATTTTTTCGATGGAGAGTTTCACTTAGATGTTGCGCTGGGTTCAGTCCATTTGATTTTCAACCCCTTACAACAGTTTTATATTTTAGCAATTGACAAACATCTAAAAAATGCAACTCTTGGATTGCTGGGTAAGTTGAAGTATTTTTTAAAAATAGTAATAGAACTCATTGAAACCCCCACCCTCATTTTTATATTTTACAGTGCATGTAGTATTTTTAACTCTCTGACCAAATATTGTGCAGGTACTAACAATTTTGAGAAAGGGGATGATTTTCTTCTGCCTAGTGGCGTAGTCCAGAAAAACAGCATTGACTTTCAGAATGGCTATGAGCTCAGCAACAGTTCTCAGTGTCATATTTCAGTTCCTCCTGGCTTTATCTCTTGCATGACATCCAGTGACCAGGCCTGCTCTCTATTTTCACACCCTGATTTGGAAATGTGCAGTACTTTAATAAACCCACAATTTTTTAAAGTAAGCTTTTAAAGATTTAGGTTGTCTGTACAAAATTAATTTGTTGATCTGCAAATTTAAAATTAATTAAATTACAAAGAGACTGAAAATATCATTCTGTATTATATGTATTTATATATTTATGAATATTTGGACAATCAGATGTTTCAATTTATCTTTTTTTCATTCGATGTATAAATACTCTTTGAATTCATATTACGAAGTGGCTACGGTTACATCAAGCGCCATTATATTAGGGTTAGCAGGAGTACGCATTTTTTTTTTCGGGTACCAGCAATTATATTAGGGTTAGGAATAGGGTTAGGATTAGGGTTAGGGTTAGGGATAAGGATAGAGTTAGGGATAGGGTTAGGGTGTGGAGCAATATCTATTGATGTAACTCGGGAAAAAAAATACGAACTCCGTCTTGATGTTACCGTAGCCACTGCGTTCATATTATTGCACAATGGCAGCCAAATGCAGATCTTAGTGTGGCTCATTATACATGTAGTACTTTATACTTTATAAAAAGCAGCTTTGCTGTTCTCATTAACCCTATTAAAATGGAAAAACCATTTATTAATAATAAAATTAAAGAAAAAGCCACAGCTTTGACTAGCTGGGTTTACTAAGGGACTTGATAGAGCTCATTCAAGAGACTTTCAGGAAGACAGTCAAGCCACACAGCTATCTCATCCTCAAAATACCTTTTTTTTTTTTAAGAAATGTCAATTTATTTTTAGTAAAGCTATAAAAATACTTTTAGAAAATGAGAATAAATGCTTCAATAACATTTTATATATCTTTATCTTTTCAGTTACAGTGTCAAGTGGATATTTGCCACAACCAGTCAGTCTGCCGTAGTGTTTCAGCCTATGCTGCTGCATGCCTTAGTCAAGGAATGAAAGCTGATTTACCTTCCCATTGTAAGTAATGTATTCAGGTATTTGTGGTATTTTACTTTCCCCTCATAAATATGAAGCGTTTTAATCCAGGCGATGGCTCCAAACACTCCATACAGTCAAGTAAGTTCCCTTAGCCTTTGGGCTATCTGGGAAGATGAAATGTTTTTTTATCCACTACCTATTAAGTGGTTGTGTAGCTAGCACAATGTCCAAATGCTTCATATATTTATATGCAAGATGCATTTTAAGCCATACTAACCTAACCCAAGACATGACTAGTCTGGCTTAAAATGCTTCCTTTATCAATATAATGTAGGTAGTGCTGCTGAGTATGGAGGCAACCTGAATATTTTTCAGGGGCCCTAACCCTTTGGTGGTACCTGTCGTGTTTGAATTATAAAATTGGGAGAAAAGTAAAAATATGTATGTTAGCTACTATTAAGAATTTTTTATTAAAAAATATCTTTCTTTATAACCAATTTTGGATTGAAGTCAGACTTAAAACTTTACATACCTAGGAACTTGACACACCATTGTTTTATTTAATCCATTATATAAAGAAATCATATTTAAATAGATACATCTTTTTTATCTTTGTTAAATTATCTCTTTGCACTTATTACAGAAAGAGCATTTAAAAGTTAATTCCGCAAAAAATTAACATGATCTATTTCAACAGGCTTACATCAGTGTGGTGATGATTCTGGGCTGGACATTGTCGTAGTCCAGTCCCTGCATAAAAAACTTTTGAAGGCTCATGATCCTCTCCACGCAGTCAGACATTTATTAGCTAACTTCGAATCTGACATTAGTTTTGGATTTGTAACATATGGCGGCACTGGCAACTGGAAAAATCCTAAAGCACACTTATTGAATGGAAAGTAAGTAGGAGTAACATGTGAAATGACTTGAAAGAACTTAAATTTAAAGCAATTTTGAAAAGTTTGATAAAATTAAATATTATAACTGGTGTCAGGATGTATTTAAAACGAATGTAGTTAATCAGGTAATCAATTATTTAAAAAAAATTTTTTTTTTTTCCTTTGATAGGCTTTTAGAAAAAAGCGTCAAAGTTTTGCTTAACATTCCAATCAACATCTCTACAACTGATAGTGAAACTTTCGCTGAGGATGCTGTCATAGCAGCGGCTAATTTTCCTTTTCAAGTGAAACATTCTAAGATAATTTTATTAATATACCCTCATGCAGTAAGTATTTGAAAAAAAAAAATCGCAGGTCTGATATTATATATATCATGGTGCATTTATTATCAATTCCGAATCAGATCATTGTCATTACAGTTTTTCTTACTGTCCTTTTTTATGAGTTTTGAAAGTAGGCAATTATTATTATTTTTAGTGATATACATGCATTCTTCCTCAATTTTCTTATAACCTGTGAACTCATTTTTCTTTGCAGGCTGCTAAAAATGGTACTAAACCCAGCTTGGTAAAGTTTTTACAATCAAGAGGGATAACTCTAGTTGCCACTTCAGTATATCAAGAGTTTGAAGAGAAAGAATTAGAAGAAAAGCAAATAATAGGTCTTTTGACAGATGGAAAAACTATTGGAAATTCACATAACGTCACAAAACCTCAGGTTTATTAAAATAGTTTAAATTTGTTTTTTTTACCACATACAAATATTTACATACAGAAAATTTACAATCAAAGTATATTATTGCCATATATGCGGATATTTTTTTTCAGCATGACAATTTTAATGAAGGGAAATTCTGAAGGGGGTGTATAGTTGACTTGAAACCTAATTTCAGTAAAAAAAAATATGAAAGTTGTCTAAATCTTAGTCCATGGTCTTAAATATGATTTGAAAACTGATTTTTATGTGTCAATTTACTGATTTTAGCTTCACAACCGAATACATGTATACATTATTTTTCGATATGGTTTTGCTTTATTTTACAGTTACTTATTATTCAACTAGTCAAAGCAAATTGATTGACTTAACATATAGCCAAAGTCATAATTTAGCCACGATAATAATACTCAGCCAGAAGTTGGCAGGGGGAGATAATTTGAAAACAATAATTGAGTGGGAAGAAAGGAGATTTAAAATTCTCAGATATAATTTAAAAAATGAAAAGGAATTAAAAGTAAAAGGAATTTTAATTTAAAAATAAAACATGCTAGGATTACTTTCATTTCTTTAAGAATACTCTTGAGAATTTTTCTGTGTAATTTTATAATTTGAAAAATAATCAAAATTAAAATTTAAATCAAAGTTTCTTCAGTCTTAATTAATCTAACAGTTAATTATTTTTATCTTAATAAATCTAACAGTTAATTATTTTTATCTTAATGAATCTAACAGTTTATTCTTTTTAAAATTATTTGTAGGACGTTTTTACTGGTATAGTGCAAGATACAAGAGGAATGTGGATAAATCTTGATGTGCTCACTGCAGGTCAACAGGCCAACATCAGAAAAATAGTTTATGAACTGACCAAATTAAATAAAAACTGTAATGATGCTCTTATCAGTGCCGGTGGTCATCAGGTTACTTCTGGGTCAAAGCCAATGCCCTGAATAGACATTTTAATATTTGTGATATGTAAATTGTTTACTGATATGTAATATATAAAAGCATTTACAATTTTATTTTTGTTACAGAACAGATAAAAACCTAGTGTGTATATGTTAAGGCTAATGTGCTAAGACTAGTATGTGCAGTTTCTCATGTAGAATGAAAAAAAAAACTTGCTTCTAGAGTACATCTTCTTCAGAGTGCCATCTATTTCAATGTTTAGTTTGCAGAAATCTTTCTCCACACTTATGGCAATATCTGTTTGCAATTTAATGTTAACACAGTATTGGTCACCTTGTAGTAAACTATGTGCCCTTCACATCAGTGCATAAGGAACATGGACTTTTCTGTCATTTTTCCTTTAATCATACCAAATTGTCTTGCTGTACTAAATATATCATCATTCATGTCACAACTTTGATCCAATATTGTTCAGCTCAACACTTTGGATTAAACAAAAAACCCACTGAATAATAATAGCCTCCACTTGAAACTTCAATTTTCACAAAACTCAGCTAACTATCTTGAATAATGGCAGTCAGCCAAGCCCAGTGGTCTAATCGGTTTGCAATAAATTTATCATGTTTTTACGCACCTATCAAATTAGTAAAAACTTTCATCTCTCAAGATATTTTTCCACATCACTTCCAGCTTTAGATGGCTGCACTCAGCCAGTTTGTACGCTGGTCAGGCTTAGCACAATGGGCATATATATCTTGGCACATAAATATCTTCCCATAAATATATTCACTTTTTAAAAAGATGCTTGATCGCGAAGCTGTTTTGTTTTTATGATGTTCTTTTTTAATGCCTTCATAAAATTCTTTGTGTTGCTAAATTTAATAAATGATATGCTTATTATTAATTCTCAATCTTTCATAAATTACATCTTAAATGTTTGGTTTATTCATATGGATGTAGAGTTATTGTTGTTAATAAATCACAAAAGCCTTTTTGTAACTTAACCACTAAAAATCATTATATTATTCATAAACATTGTAACTTGCCCTATTTATAAAATAAAAAAAGTATACAAATGTGAGAGTAAAGAAATTTTTTATTGAAATATAATATTTATGCAACCATACAAAAAAAAACATTTTAAGTGGTTGGTGATTTAAAAAATGAGCATGGGTTATTTGAATATTAACACAACATTTTTCAAAACAACCGTACTTTTATTTAAGATTTTTTTTTATTCTTATGTGGCAGGCATTGCATCTTAGTGGCTGCCTGGATATGCAATAAAACCACAAAAACACACACACAAACTACTTCAGAGTAATTTACAAATATATTCAACTCAAAATACATTTAATTTTTAAGAAGGCACATAAGATTTACAGAATAAAAAATGTAAAAAAATAAAAGCAGGATAAAATGCACCAAACTTATGTATGCTGCTCAGCGTTAAGTGCAGAATGTGGTTTATAGATAAAAAAAAGAACAAAATATACATTGGGGACTACTGAATGATATTTAGTCTTAAGCATATTTTAATGCTGAAGATTAAAAATTGCAAAGCAAGAACTATTATGAATCATTGCATAGAACAAGAAAAAAAAATGTGATGAATCATTGATACCACAAGTGATTCGTGTCAGTGCAGTTTTGAAATAAAATGTTATGTTTTAATTTAGTTGAAAAATAAAGCACTTAACATACAGTAAAAAATAATACTGTATGGCACAACAAAGCACTATTTTTCAATATATTCATACAAAATAAAATCAATCAGTTAAATTATTTGATAGTTACACAATGTATTAATGATATATTACAGCATTAAAGAAATTACAACCTTAAAGCTAACTGCCTTGAAGCAAAATGTTTATCAAAACTTGTCTATTAAGTACTGGCACCATTTAAAATCTTAAACAGCTTAGATGAGATTCTTGTTGGGACTGTGTTGTACAAACCATCTCACTTCTTCATATCAAGAATTGTATTTAAACACAGATACTACTCTAGTTTAAATAGTTAAACGTATTTAAAAAAATAAAACATCAAAGAATCATGAAATCGATAGTAAAAAATTTAGAAAAGAACACAGTTCCATGAAAAACTCTTGTCTAAGGAGGAAAATATTGTCTATAACAGCATATTTCACAGTATATACTGTCTATACCAGCATATTTCACAGTATTTTCTGTCTATAAAAGCATGTTTCTCAGTAAGAAAAATATGCCAATAAAACAAGAAAAAAAAATGTTTAATGACAGGATATTGACCATGGCTGCATTTCAATGTTTATACCTGATTTAACAGTATGATGACATCATTATTAATTTAACAATAAATTGTTTACTGTCTACACATACACATTACAATATGTATTCAGTAATTAGCTAGTACATTTTGCCAATGAAAAAAATAACACTGATAATTACCCGATCAAAATAATAGTAACAAGATATTATTTTACAATAAACCATTAAGTATTGATACATGTGTATTACATTGTGCATTGAAAAAATAACTGCCACTAGCAGGCCAACAATTAAACTCTTATATATATTTATCATTAAAATGTAACAAAATCAAATCAATGTTGACCTTTACATTACTAATTAATTTTTTTAATTACTGAATTTGTTCAGATACTTTATTGCTGTTATATATTATACTTAAAACTTTAGTAGGAATAAAACAATTGTAAATATATACAAAAGATATTTCGCTTTTTTTTTCAAAGATAAAAAACATAGTTCTGACTACAATCAATATTTGGCATTAAACTTGATAAAGATGTTGAAAATTGTAAAACAAAACAATGTAATGCAGTTTACAAAAAAATATTCTATAAGATTCATTTACATTGAAAAGTTAGATCAATATCGGACACCCATCCATACTAAACCACAACTTGCTAAGCTGAGACCAACTGACCAGTACATCTGCTGCCCTCTTCTAAATGCAAACATAGCTGCAAAAGTCCCACTCCATAATAAAACTGATGGTACAAGTGCAGAAAGGCTAAGAGATTTAGTTACCCGCATTCCGGGAAATCTTGCTTCTTCCTCTGACTCAGCAGAGTAGAAAGTTTCCAACAATCTGAATATCAAATGGAGAGATACATCAATTTATAAAACATAAATTTACAGCATTTAAAATTTTCTCTTTACCATCTTTCAAATGACATTGACGCAAAATGGAATCGGGAGTAAGAAAGATTAAGTGTTAAATATAAAAATATTTACTATCACCCACTTTTATTTTATTACCTGTCTTTCATTTGATATCTCGAGTACAGCCATTGTTTGAGTTTTTCGGTTTCTATGGGTATTTCATTGATGGGTACTTTAGATACATGTATGTGAACTCTGGGACTAAAGCCCATTAAGAAATCTGATCAAAATAGACAAAAGATATTTATAAATTATATTTTTTTAATAGAAATAAAACATGAAAAATGAATAAAAAAATTTAAGTCAGCTAATTACTTTGTTCCATGCACTACCTTGCATAGGTGGGGCTTCAGACCGTTTCTTGTCATTAAAATTATAAGTGCCTCCATAAGCTATAGTTACATCATAAACAGAATCAAGTGAATTCTTTAACTGTTCAATACAAATCTGAAGAGCACCCAGTCTGGGGAACAAAACATTCTCTAATGGCTGTAATCCTATGGAATAGAAAATAAAACAAAAATTTCTTAATGCCTAAGGAATGGCAGATTTAATACTATAAGAAAAAATTTAAATAAATCAGAAAATGTTATAGGCTCCAGATAAAGAGGACTTTTTCATATTTATTTTAAAATGAGATCTATGGTATTATTACAAGAGATTTAAGATCAAACAAAATGAAAAAGAAACATTGAAAATTTGCAAAAGGAAGAAAAATAAAGCAGGTTTTCTTTCTATTTTAAAATATGCTTAATATCATCAAAACTAAATAAAGACATTTCAAAGCCTTTTTTTTATCTTTCATAAAACTAAGTTCATGATCTTTATTGACTATAAATTATAACCAAAAAGTAATAAAAAAAACTTTTTTACCCTGCTCTTTAGCAAAATTTTGACTGGACTCAATCGTGTCTCGATGTTCTGGGTTATATCGAGTCCCTTCAGGAAATATTACCAGCCACATCTATTTTGTAGAAAATGAAAATTATTTTTGCATTTAAATCATTCTGAGAAACTCCTAATAGTCAACAAAAACAATTCATGTAGAAACAAAAACATTCATCAATAAAAAAATTGCCAAAACTTTTAAGACTCACTGGTATTTTATCTTTGGCATCTCTACTGAGCTGTTTTTCTGCTTTAACTCTGTTAAATTTTCCAGCTCTTTTGACAAATAGTGAACCATGCTGGAATAACAGTCAGACAATTATATGGATATTTTTTATCTGAATATCAACAACCATTTTTTCTTAGCTAGTCCAATTTATTTAAGTTTAAAAATGTTTTGATTACCATTCCTAAATAAAAGCCATAAAAGGGTAAAAATTTTAATCCATCTTTTAAAATGTAGCGAACTCTTCCAAGGCTCCCTCTTCGTATTGCTACACAGCTGGCTATCACCCAGTCAACTGAAAAAAATTAACATATGCACATTACTGATAAAGGGAAAAAAATCAATAGTTAAAGAAATGGATTTCACAAAGTCAGATTTTTACCTGTACTTTGATGGTTAGACATGTAAATACAATTTTCTCCTTTTTCTAACTCTTGGAGTGCCTTCAAATCACCATAAAATATCATCTGGAAGAAAAGATATACATTTTAAACTGCATAAAATGTTAATGTTTGAAAAGAAACAGACCTAATCTATAGTCACCTAATAACGGTATGAGTCAAATTTTGGTTTTAATTGGAAAAAAAACTAATTGTTACCTATGGCAGAGGTGAATGTGAAAAAAGTTTCATTCAAAAACCACTCTAACTCAAACTTTCTCAAGCACATAGCAAAAGTTTTTTGCTTATCTTGTTTAAAATTCATTTTTTAGAACTGCACCATTTTTATCATTAGATATACACAAGATACAACAACCAGGGGTTTGTTGATAATCTGGCCTTAAGTGGTGACTGACTATCCATTTAGTTATTCATTTTCTGCTTAACCAACACCAATAAAAATACCTTTTCCTTTTTATTCCAAACCTCATTATTGCAAAAATTATATTACTTAGATTGAATAATCTGGATTTTAGACTGTCACAAGCAGACAAGCTAGATATTCATAAGTCTACTGATTGCCTTAACAATGAAAAAAAAATCCTAAGTTAAAAATAGACTAAAAAAGAATTGTTATCAGCTGAAATAAAAAGGTAAAGCAAATATCCCATTAATAAATAAACACTTTTACCTCTGCACCTGTTAATACTTCAAAGAAGAAAAGCAGATTTCTGTGATATGTAGAATACAAGAAGTCGTCTCCCTTAACATAAACCCATCTAGGAAATAAAGCTGAGATGATTCTCCAAGATCCCCAAACAGTAATATAGGCAGGTGCTGCTCCAAGCATTAATGCAGTGGGAACTAGCCACTTTAAGTTCTCTATTAATATGATAGCGGACAACATTTTGTTATTTCTGTGAATACAAAAAAAAAAGAGCATTTGTAACAGAAAATAAAAAATTTAACAGATATCTTCAAGACATTCACATTGATAATAGTATTCTGTATTTGTTCAATTCAAACACTTTTAAAGGATTTTAAAAAGTGTATATCAATGTGGAAATGTTAATATTTGGTTCTTGAAATTTTGTTTGTTTGGCTGGACACGTCAGTTCTCCAAAGTAGGGGCAGCAAACAGTAAGCACACAAACAATTTTTTTTGATCAGTCTCACATGAAAATTGAAAAAATGCCTGCAAATGGAAGAAAATCTGCAAACCCTTGAAGAATTAATGATATAAAAAAAAATACATTTTTAAATGTCTGACTAAAAATAGTTCTATAGCATTTTGACAGCTCTGACCTGCTCCAGCACCTCATTCTTTTCACCTGCTCCATAAACCCAATTTGTTAAAGTTATTTTTTTTAATCTCACAGTCAACTAAGCTTTGCCTTGGTCATCAATGACAATATAATCATTTTTTTGTTTAGCTTTGAAAATGACTTTAAATATTAAATGAAAACCACTATTGAATGGAGTGAACTTAGGAATTAAATCTAATTTACATTTCAAAATTCTTGAAATTATATTAAAAAAACAAAAATGTTCTTTTAAATGTATAATTAGTGTATATAATATATACGCACTAGCTCGGGGTACAGCAGACGTACTCCGTATTTTTTTTTTTCGGGGTACGTGATAGATGTGTGCATGTGCGGCAGATGGACTGCATTTTATTGCTAATTTTTGTTTTCGGGGCTAGGGTTAGGAATAGGGCTAGGATAGGATTAGGAGGTTAGGATTAGGGAAAGGGTTAGAGCTAGGAGCAATATCTATAGCTGGACCCCGAAAAAAAATAATTCGGAGTACGGCTATCGCGCATATCTACAGCCGTAAAAAAGTAAAGTCCATCTTAAGCACTAGAGTGCATGCATCTGCCGTATCCGTAGCCACTGCGTAATATATATTATAGACAGTATAGTTTATATAGCTTGTTTATTTTGATAGCTAATAATTAAAAATAGTATTCAGACCTTAAGACACTATTAAACTATTTAAATTGAAGTTGTGTATATTTTTTAAAAATTCTTTTAGTTATTTGTATAAAATTTAACGCACTTGCTACGGCACCAGCAAGTCAGAACTCTTATTATTTTTGTCCAAGTACCAGCCATAGATATTGCTCCACACCCTAACCCTTTCCCTAATCAATCCTAACCCTATATTTAAATATTTAAAAAAATAATTTTTTAAAATTGCAACTTTTGATGATTATAGGTCAGTGACTTTCATACGCTAACTTGCTGGTGCCGTAGCCACTGCGAAAATTTAATGTTTATAGTTCAATCATCTAATAAAATATACTTGTATTACTCTGACGTTGCACTAACTAACAGTACGGAATTAAAAATTATTATTACATGTATGAATTGAATTATGAGTGAACAAATATGCTTTAAATATTTACTATAGGCAGTCTGTTGACATCCATGAGTCTTACATGCTTAGCCTATTGGTTGTCAATGGGATTTACACAGCTGCATTGCACGAATCAACTGAAACTTATCTTATCGATTGCATGTTGCATTTTTAATCTGCGCTTCTAATATTAATTACTTTTAAAATTACATCGGCAAGGTTAAAAGCTTAAACTATGATATGTTTATACCTCCAGATATGGTTGCTTTTCCTATTACTTAAAAATTATATATGCACTATTCTATATGTTTAAAAAACAACAACAATTAAATCTTTCTTTTACAATGCACACATATCAAGGTGCTTTTTAAGTTTAGCGTTCTCGGTGATATAAAAGGCGTGTTTCCGGTTATCAAAGGTCAAAGTGTAACTTGCACATTCTAACGTTGCCTAAAACTTTTTAAACTAAAAAAAATACAAATGCAAGACTATGACAAAAATGAAAAAAACAACATTTTTTAAATTGGTCTATCTGAAACAAGTTTGAGTGTATGGGGGGAGAGAAAGTCAAATCTTTTCTTTGGGGGGGGGGGAGGCCCCCAAGGGCGGCTGGTTGTTGGGGAGGGCCTATAAAAACTAATATGTGGTAAAAATACAACGTGCTGCAATGTAACTGAGAATAACACTTTTAAGTGTAATTCTCAATTACATTGCCAAACGTATATAGTAGATTTACGCACTGACTTATAATAGCCTATATCTGGAGTGCTCATTTGGCTTAAATACTGATATTTTTATTTCGGCCATATCGAGTGTCATTAAGATCTTAAAGGTAAACCGCCACAGGATGGACATTGTGATATCTATGTCTAGCGAACTCCATATAAACATTATCGGAAAGTTCCGATTTCCTCCCCATTTTCCCTGCTTAGGCTATATAGTCTTTTGTCGCATGTGTTGTTTTAAAATGGTAAGCCAACCAAAACGGCTCCTAATAAACATCAATATAAATAGAATTTCGTTTGCATTGATATCAGAGGTGTGCGGATCTTGAAATTTAGCGTCCGCGTCCGTCCGCGGATTTCTATCAATGATCCGCGTCCGCGTCCGCAGAATCTTACAACATTGGTCTGCGGACCAGTCCGCGCGTCCGCATAGCTGAAATGTAGCTGTTTAAATGACTTGAATTTTTTTTTATGGTAACGCTAAAGAAGATCCGCGTCAGGCCGCGAGTCCGCAACTTAACCATACAATGCGTCCGCTGTCAGTCCGCGGATTCGGAAAAGTCTGCGGATCTGCGTCCGCAAGCGGACGCGTCCGCTGTCCGCTCATCTCTGATTGATATACAGAAATATCAATGCAGCGAAAAAGATACAGAATTCGCGAGGTCTTTGTCCGATATATCTAAATTTCGGTTCGGTGCGGACTTATCATAATTTTATGCCATGGTAAACTTACCAAAACGTCTCCATAGAAACAACGACTCAAATGTTCAAAATGTCAAAATTAATGTATATTCGCAATTAAATATTACTATTCATTTAAAGAAGAAAACTTTACTTGCACCGAGCAACGGATGGAAGCTGATTAACAGTTCATTAACTACTGCTCGGCAAATAGCATATTTATATATTCCACTATATTAAGCTATTGAAATAGGAAGTTGGTGTATTGATGTGAAAACATTTTCATACACTACCAGTTGATGGTACTAACTGATGAATGACCACTCAAGTAATGTTAGAGCTCAGTGCAGGGCCCGATAAAGGGTTTTGTAGGCCCTAGGCACTATAGATTAATTATAACTAATTTAAATATTATATAATTGTAAATTAAAAAAAAATAGTTATTTTTGTTTGTAGGCCCTATTTTTGTTTGTAGGCGCTAGGCACGATGCCTTTAGTGCCTAAGCCTTAATCGGGCCTTGGCTCAGTGGGTATACGGCTTACACAAACGTAGCACGTAGACCAGTGCTCAGAAACTAGTAGGCCGCCGCAAAAACTATATCTTTAAATTTTAAGTGGAATCATTGGCATAGGTTTATGGTTTTCCTAACGATTATACCGATTTCATGAATATTACTTCAAGGGAATAAAACCAATAAGTGGGTAGAGAAATATAATCAAGATAGCATGCAGGTGTTCAGTAATGATTTGTATAGTTTGGTGATACTAATGAAGACGATCAATGACAATTAGTCTATGTATTTATACAGAAGACTTAGTTAATAAACAACCAGTATTTCCAAGAAACCCTTTCTACTGAACAAAAAACATGTTGGTCATCATTAAAAATACCATGAAGCTATACACTTAAAAGCAACACTAGATCAGAGATGAGCAACTTTTATAATCGACGGCTCTTAAATTGTGTCAGATGGCCAGACAAACATCAGATGGATAGTGTGTTTGAATAAAGTAAATATAAATTGAATGTTAATGCCTTTGAAGGTAGAAAGCAGAATAAAGCGTAGAACGAGTCAGATCAAACTGCCATGCAAGTCGTTGATTGGCCACATCTGCATTAGAAGCTTAATTGTTCCCATGCTGCACAATTTTGCTAGTCAAAGAAATAATATAGGCCTACATATGCATAGTTTTCTAGCAAGTTCCATTGTCTGCAGACAATAACAAAATATTGACAATATGCCCAATAATAATGCGTTAAGCAATTTGATTTTTAAATTTTTTAAAGGAATTCAATTATGTTTTTTGTAAATCTACTTGTTGTGTTTCCTTAACAATTTCCTAGTTATTTCTTCTTAGAAGTTAACCAATCCTTTCCTAAAACATTTCCTTTTTCTTTAGACGTATACATTCAATGATTAATTGATTTTTCTTGTAAACTGAAAATTAAATAGATGGCATATGAAATTTAGAAAGGCTTACAGTTCAAAATTCTTTTTTTCAAAAGAAGATATTGTCGCCGGTCAATTGCTACCGCTTGGGTGTTGTTTTTTTTTTTGTACCCTTTGCACCGATGTGCGTTGTGGCCCTGATATTATACTCCATGCTCGTTGTGGCCCTGATATTATACTCCATGCTCGTTGTGGTCCTGATATTATACTCCATGCTCGTTGTGGTCCTGATATTATACTCCATGCTCGTTGTGGTCCTGATATTATACTCCATGCTCGTTGTGGCCCTGATATTATACTCCATGCTCGTTGTGGTCCTGATATTATACTCCATGCTCGTTGTGGCCCTGATATTATAATCCATGCTCGTTTGTTGATTTCGATTCAGTCCAATAGAAGCAAGACACATAAAGTGTCCAGTGTCAGTGTAGCAAAATAAATGTAAACAATGATAAAGGGAGAGCAACAGAGCTGGCAACGCTTGGGGTTCTCCGTAAAAGTGTTTGGGTTGTTCCCCCTCTCTGTGGTCATGCTACATTGCTAAATGTTCAGGCCACCACAAGCATGGCGACTTTAGAGCTTCTTATTGGACCCGGCTAAAATAACACGGTTAGAGGGGCCAAAGATCTATCAGCGGCTGCCGTTACAACTTTTTATCATAGTCCTTAAAATTTACCTTTGCCAAGAGACCCAGAATAAAAAAAATTCGCATTGTCTCCGAATGACGTAAAAATGGCCTTGTGTACCATACTTTGTTAAATAAAAATGGCATTCAATAATTTTTTTAATAATATCAACTAAAATCATCTTTACTCAAAATTCATTCAAACATTCTATTCAGTTCTATTTCTTTATTTTTTTTTTGGATTCCTTGACCATGAAATAATAGGGCGGCATATTGAAAGCATTACATGTATTATGATTCGAAACAAAGGGGAAAAAAACATTTAGAACAAAGCCAAAGATCTAGAAATGACTCGACATTTTCTTTAAATCGGTCACACGAAAAAACCAAAATAAGAGAAAGGTAAAAAAGAAAATCTTAAAATGTTCAAATGTTGACACATGTGGAGGACAGATTAGTAACACTTTTGAAACGTGTCTGATGTGCATTACTGCATGTAAACTTATTTCTACATAAGTATTGTTTGTGATTTGATGCACCATAGAGTCGACCTTACTGAAAGATAACATAACTATTATTTGATTTTGACATAATAACGTGTGCTGTAATTGTCGCGTTTAATAAAATGGGATCTGTCAGGTATGCGTAATATCATATATGGTGTCTTACGTTTGTTAAAATGCCACAATTTAAAAGCATACTTTTTTATTTTAATAAGTTAATCTAATGCTTGTCATAAACGACCATGTATTCAGTAATCCCGTGGATGACCTCCTCAAGTCTGCAGTCCAGTTACCGGATTATCTCAACATTTTAAGCAGAGCTGGAAAGAGGATTACCGATAACAAGCTGAGGACAGCCTATACGAATGGTGAGCACAATAACTAACTTTATAGATAATACTAGAGTTTCGATTATCTCCCCCCCTCTCCCCCTTTCCTTTTTCAACAATATCACGTGACTGGTGTCTCACTGAATAATCCTTATTGATCATTTGATGATGGTGAAGCCAGTTGAGGAGGGGAAGGGAACGACAACTGTTTCACCCCATCACACACATGTCGTTCCCTTACTGTCAGGCACCGCTCCTGTCATTGGAAAGAACGACCATGCTTTCCGTAGAGTTACAATATATATACTTTGTTAAAAGTCGAACTAACGAAATATTTATTTGTCAGATTTTTATGATATCATTAATATACTAGTGGAAAAGCCTGCTGAAGCTGGCTGAACAAAATCCGACAGAAGGGATAACAAAGAAATATTCCAAATACTGCAATAGAAAAGAGCGTGTGGCCTTTATTGCCATAAACTATGAACAGAAAACTACTTGGGAGGAAGACACACGGGTTAGACGATTATGTATTTAAGGGTTGAAAAAAATTGTATGCTGCAGCTGAAGTGTTTCGTTTCATTTAAATAGCAAATTAAATCGAAACCATATTATAGTTTTTCAAAGCATTAAAAGCTGAAAAAGAAATGGTGAAATCAAGCATCTTTGACAAAGTCCATTTTGAAGAAATCAAACAGGAAACAAAGGAATGGAATCAAATGGACTTTTCAGAACCAGCCTGACGACCTGGAGTGTTCGAATGGCATTGCCCTACTTTCACATAGTTATCAACAAATGCGGAGAAAACAAATGTTGTTACAGCCACAAACGAAACCAAGACCAAGTAAATAAAATCTAACAGAACGAATGACGTCACACTAATTGTAAGTTGGCTAGAAGAAGTGGAGTTCTTTCCATACCTGGAAAACTTTGTAGATCCGCAGGCTGGCATAATTTAAGGCAAAGGATTGGCTGAGAAAGTGCCACCTTGATCAAGATCAAAAGCATCTGGAATCACAGAGAGTTATCATTGAACACTAGGATCTGACAGTTAAACTTTAACGTGAAGTCCACCTAGTTGTTTGGAGCTGAGACCTGATAGATGACCACCACCTGGAAGGTACTACAGATCCGTAGAGCATAACATCACCAGGAATGTCCTACAGATCCGTTGGCCTGACACCACCAGAAATGTCCTAAAGATCCGTTGGCCTGACACCACCAGGAATGTCCTATAGATCCGTTGGCCTGACACCACCAGGAATGTCCTAACGATCCGTTGGCCTGACACCACCAGGAATGTCCTAACGATCCGTTGGCATAACACCACCAGGAATGTCCTAAAGATCCGTTGGTATAACACCGCCAGGAATGTTCTACATATCCGTTGGCCTGACACCACCAGGAATGTCCTAAAGATCCGTTGGCCTGACACCACCAGGAATGTCCTAAAGATCCGTTGGCATAACACCACCAGGAATGTCCTAAAGATCCGTTTGCATAACACCACCAGGAATGTCCTACATATCCGTTGGCCTGACACCACCAGGAATGTCCTAAAGATTCGTTGGCATAACACCACCAGGAATGTCCTAACGATCCGTTTGCATAACACCACCAGGAATGTCCTACATATCCGTTGGCCTGACACCACCAGGAATGTTCTAAAGATCCGTTGGCCTGACTCCACCAGGAATGTCCTAAAGATCCGTTGGCCTGACTCCACCAGGAATGTCCTAAAGATCCGTTGGCCATCATCAATGCCAACTTCATGGAAAGGAACTGCCGAGCCCCACCAGATAAAGAAATCAGGTGAAGATGTGGCTCAATAGGTCACACTTTACGCAAAACCAGAGGACAATGTCAGCAGGCAGGCGTTCAGTTTCATTTTAATCGTAGAGGCAGAGCCCCATACCCCGATAGGGTTGACGGGTATAAAGTGAAAAAAAAAACAACAA
>JAGDYQ010000062.1:1679964-1735150 GCA_021962125.1 Bulinus truncatus
CTGAAATGGTTTGTTTTTAGTAAAACCGACATGCGTATATTTTTCAAGTTCCTGACTATGGGGCAGTCCCTTAGCGTGAAAATTCTACATCAGGGGCCAGGCAATAGCTGGGGGGGGCAGGTAATACATTTTACTAAGTAGAACAAATAAGCAAAGGGGGCCAGACAAAACGAAGGGGGCCCCGGCCCCCCTGCCCCCCCCCCCCGCACGCTACGGGAATGCTATGGGGGTGAACGCGACAAAATTTGCATAACTTTTTATCAGCGGCATGTTTGCGTGGCGCAATTACAAAAATTTTTGTCTCGTGTGATACTATCTTAATAGGGAGCCGGAGCCGGAGCCGTCAAATTTGTGGGAGCCGGAGCCGGAAAAAAATTTGGCGGCTCCGCAAGCCTGGTTGTAATAGTCCAGGCGAAACCACAGCATACTGCCATTAACTGAATCAGTTGGCAAAAATGTTTTTTACCGAGTGCTGCAAACGAACTCAGTGCTACAAAAGACTTTGCGTTCTCCGGCGCAGAGGCGTACCTAGTGTGGGGGAGAGGGGGTCAGAATTCGAAAGTCCCCCCGGGCCCCAGCATGAGTTGGGCCCCAAATTTTTTTTTACATTAAATATTAAGTATATCATCTCATTTCATGCTGTCGAATGTCAAAATGCAGGGACCCACAAAGAGGCCAAGCCCCCCGGGCCCCCAAATCCCTAAGTTCAGCACTGCTCCGGCGCAAAAATCTAGACTATTCGCTAACTTATTTACCATATTTTCTCTCTGTGTCTGCTTCCTCCTCTCTTGCCCCTGTGTGATCAGGAAATGGGTAACGACCGGAACCAAACATGTCGCCGTAGTGTAGGCGCCGTGGTAAATGGTCGCGATTCATAATAAATCTTGGGAGGTAGAGGGATAAGTAGTTTTTTCTAAGTAATTTGTTGAAAAAAATTTAAAAGCAAATTTGGTAAAGCTACTTATTTTAAAAGTAACAAAACAACAACAACAAATAAACAACTAACTCAGATATCACACTCTTTAACATTTCCTATCTATCTATCTATCTATTTATCTATCTATCTATCTATCTATCTCTATATAAATATATATATATATATATATAAACACAATAATGTTGTCTAGACCAAAAAATATAATTTTCATTTTTATTCTATGGACTAGGCGGAATTGTTTGGAGCTAATCCAGTAGCTGTGAAGATCAATGAGAAAGGGGTGATTGCTGAAGATTTAGATGAGATTATGAGTACTTGGTCTCAGGTGAATCCACAATCAAAGTTACCCAGGGTGATGTATACCATAACATCCTGTAGTAATCCCACAGGTAAACTATACAAATTAAAATGTACATGTAGTAATCCCACAGGTAAACTATACACAATAGAAATGTACATGTAGTAATCCCGCAGGTAAACTATACACACTAGAAATGTACATGTAGTGATCCCACAGGTAAACTATACACTATAGAAATAGAAATGTAGATAGGGGTGATAAGTGCCAGCGACCCTGTGCACGGGTCAAATGTGGGGTCTTGAGTTTAGTTTTTCTTGTCAAAGAGATGATCAACATCTGTCCCTTGGGAGGGTTGGAGGACCTAGGGACAATTTAACAGAAAGGTCTCTCCATCCCTCTCCCCTTAGAGTGATTTCGTGTGAAGTCGCTACATTTATGCCAGCGCATCCCCCTTAATGTTCGCAATACAGTTCTTTTTAGGGCGGCCTCTCTTTCGCGCTCCTTCAAGGGACGTTAAGTGCCCCCTATACAGAGATTATTGTTTTAGGAGCGCCTCCCCACCCTTTCAAAATGTTGTGGTAGGGCTTCCGATTTGTTAGTGACGCCACTGTCATGGGCGCAACCGATGTACGGGTCGTAAGGGTCCGGACCCTACCAAAATATGGGGGCAGACATACCAATTACACTGGTAAACAGTGATTTCGTTGCCAGTGATATTTGAATCATTTTATACAGTCAACCATGCTGATTTAGAATATGTAAGTGCTTTTGCTAGATTGGCTCTATTTTACGAGATAATTAAAATTAATTAAATAATGTATGCACCGTGTTTGGAATTTGTCAAGAATTGCATGAAGTATAATAGTATACTAACAAAAAGTAGTGAAACTGTTAATAGTCATGCAGAAATTTGTTCAAAAATATGTGTAATAGTGATATAGAAGAAAACATTTTCATTTGAAAAACTAATTATGTCTAATTAATAAATTAATTAATATGTTAATTGTCTATAGTAATGCATTAGCAAATCGCTATTTGCTCGACTACCTTTTGTATGTGTCGTTGGTGCAATTGCGCTGGAGGCTCCAACAGTAGTCAGCCATCATATGTATGTCCCATCTTCCTTGATATCTCTCCTCCATCACCATCATATCCTGATGGAACCTCTCGCCTTGTTCCTCACTGAAGTCCCTAAGGTTACCTGGAAATTTGTCTAAATGACTGTGCAGGTAATGTACCTTGATGCTCATATTTGCTCCAATGTTTCTGAAGTTAGCGAGCATATCTTGCACCAGTTCTTCGTAATTCTATGCTCTGTTATTACCTAAGAAGTTCATGACAACTGAAACAAAACTGTTCCATGAAGAAGCTTCAAGGTGATCCATGAAATTAGTATAATGTCGATCGTTGATGAGTTTCAGAATCTGAGGACCGTCAAAAATCCCAGCTTTCAGCTTCTCCATGCTCAATCCGGGGAATGATCTGCAAATATACTTGAAGCATTTGCCAGATTTGTCCAAAGCCTTAACAAATTGTTTCATTAAACCTAATTTGATATAAAGCGGTGGGAGAATGATCTTATGTGTGTCTACAGTCATGGTTTCCCTTGCAGGCCATGTTACTCTTGTCCAATGATCTTGTTTTGCCCTGCTATCCCAAAGGCACATGAAGCATGGGTATTTTGTGCATCCTGACTGCTGCCTAAGCAAGAAGTTTACCATTTTTAGATCAACACAAATTGACCACTGATGCTCATAATAACGGACTTTCTGCAATACTGTTTTGATATTCTCATACTCTTCTTTAAGTGTTGTTGAGTGAGCAATGGGAAGAGATGCATATCGGTTCCCATTGTGTAACAGAACACATTTCAAGCTTGTGATGGAACTGTCTATAAAAAGACGCCAGTCTTCGGAATGGTAGTCTTGTAGTCCCGTTTGGAGCGGAAGTCCAGGGATGTCATTACAGTAAACTTAAATATTGAAGAAGAAAATCTTCTCTTTTCCGATAAAATGTTATTTTAACTTGTGGTTTGAGAAAATTTCTTTCATTGAACCAGGACACTAAAAGCTCAGATGCTTGCTTGGACAGATTTAGGTCTCGTATTAGGTTATTGAGTTCTTCTTGGCTGAATGGTTGAGGTGTTGAAGAACTTCCTTCATAATCGCTTCCACTGTTTTCACCTCCCAAAAACTCCAGATCTTGCCCCTCGTCGGAGTCTGATGGTGAAAGCTCTAATAATCCAGTAAACACTGGTATAGGAACTTCACTGCTATGTGGAATTGGTCTCATTGCAGATTCAAGATCAGGAAAACCCCATTTAGATTTCTTGTGGCGATTGAAGCCTTTAACATTCACAATACAATCACCAAAATGGTCTTTCGGCTCTCGCCATATCATTTGTACACCGAAACTTAGACTTTTCTTCTCACTATTTGTCCACTGCTGTAGGCTCTCCACGCAGTTTTTGCAGACCTTATGGGGAACCCAAGACTTGTCTTGGTCTTCCAGCTTCACACCGAAATAAGCCAAATTTGCCTGCTACACAAAGTCAGTTATATTTCTTCTTTGCTTTTCAATCATGTATTCTCCACAGATGTAACAGAATACATTCGGATTATTTTTGCAGCATCTTCATGATGAAGTCATGATGTCTTTAGAAAGCAGCTATAAAAGAGAAAAAAAAAAACCAAGTTATAACTTGGTATAGTTAAATAAAACAACAGACACCAAACGTATTGCATTTGTTTTACACAAAGGGTACAATCATATTTTCAAGATTGTCCAATATCTCAGAAACTAGAGCCAATTCAGCAAAAGCAGTGGCAGTTTTGAAATCAGCACCCATGAATTGCTATAAATTCATTCAAATATTCCTGGCAATTCGAAAAAAAATTTTTTTTGTTGAGCTGTGAATTATTTGAATACGTAAAAATTTTCTTCTTCCCTAATATTTTGGACCCTACCAACTTCAACATACTGGTTGCACCCCTGCCCACTGTATATATAATGAAACAATGGAAAAACGCATAAACAGTAACCAACACTGACCAACACATTTAGCAGCTAGATGCCGAACGAAAAAACCCACCATTAACATGGCAGTTTATAAGAATGAATAAGGAAGAAACTATGAACGTTTTCTCTAGTTAATCCTCCCCACAGAGACAGACGGTGAGAGAGAGGGAGACACAGAGACAGAGAAACAGAGATAGAAACAGAGAGAGAGAGAGAGAGAGAGAGAGAGAGAGAGAGAGCGTGAGGTAAAATGTGTGTATTTCTTCCCCTCTAAAATTAAAGGCTATACGTGGTCAGAAGAGGCCATGGCTAAGGTGTATAAAGTGTGCCGGAAGTATGACATCATCATTATTGAAGATGCTGCATATTACTTCTTACAGTTTGGCCAGGTGAGTGTATAGTGTATATACAGGGCCGCCTAGCGGGGGACAGGGGGGTCATTGCCAGGGGGCCGCATCTGTAAGGGGGCATAAAGGGGGCCCGGCAGCCCCGACCATGTCAATTTTTTCACGACTCATTGTTTATTAAGGGACCCGCAATAATGTCCTGCCCTGGGCCCGCGTTGGCTCTCGGTGCCACTGTGTGTATATATATATATATATATATATATATATATATATATATATATACTAGTTATTTGATTTTATAGTTGTTGTTTTTAGAGCATTTTCGAAAAAAATGTCCCCGTTTTGTCTGTCATCACCCTAGATCTCAACAACCATAAGTCCTAGACCCATGATGTATATATCATTTTGTAGGTCTTGGCCTGCCATGTGTGCAGCAAAAGTTCATTTCGCGATCTGACCTCTGAGGGCCGTAAAAGGGGGCTTAGTACCGTTTTTTACTATATAAGCTATATTAATAAAGGAGCGCCTATATCTCAGCAACTATAAGTCCTAGACCCATGATGTATATATCATTTTGTAGGTCTTGGCCTGCCATGTGTACATCAAAAGTTCATTTCGCGATAGGACCTCTGAGGGCCGGGCTTCAGGGCTCCTAAGGGGCTTATATATTATATATACACCTTGTACGTTCAATAACCCATTCATTTGGTGCGAAATACTGCAGCACGTAGTTTCATCAAGATTTATTAAGTAACTCATCAAATGAAATAGTAAGCATGTGTTCTGAGTTTAATTGAAAGTATCAGAGCTATGCAACAATTGGCGGAGTTTTCGGACGATTAAATGACTATAATTTCGAATGTTTTCAATTATGAGTACTATTTCAGTAACCACAAACCACTTGTAGTTAGATTTAAGAGAAAATAATTTTTTTTCAAATATAAAGAAACGTCTTTATAATTTTTTTTACAGATATATGCATTACACAATTGAATTTATAAACATTTCCAAAATTTACAAATATTTACTGAAAGCTAACAAACGTACTGATACATAACACGAAAATGCGCTAACACGTCCTGTGTCCAGAATGGAACAGGCTTAATTGCTTGTTTTTAATAATTCGCAAGTAAATTAGATTTTAAATTTTAAGAGAAGAATAGACAGCAAACCATGAGCATATTTTTTTTACGCTCAATGGTTTTTTTAAGTATTTAAATAAAAAAAAAAGGTTTGTGATAGATGTTTCATTATGTTATGTATATATTTAAATTGTTATATCTTTTCTACATTTACTCACAATGGTATCTCTCATTCGCGACTAATAAGCGTACCACATACAGATAAATAGATAGACAAATGGATAGATAAATATAAATATAGATATATAGATAGAAATATAGATAGATAGAAAAATAGATGGATAGAGTGAAATATAGATAAATAGAAAGGTAGGTGGATTGTTTCTCTGATAAAGTCTATAGTGATACAGTCTGCAATGATACAGTCTATACTTCTCTTTGTATTTATAACAGAGACATCGCAGCTTCCAGTCCATTGACGTCGATGGACGAGTCATCAGAATGGACACATTCTCTAAAACCATCGGTGCTGGGTCAGTCACAAATTTCATCCTTTATAACCATTCAGTTTGTGTGTGTGTGGGGGGGGTTAGCATATCAAACCCAACAACAAGAGACACTGTCGCAGAATAGCAATCTGTTGTGTTAAGATACCTCCACCCATCCTATCTATTCTCCCTACCATCAGCATAGAACTGCTATTAGTATTTTACAGAGGGAACACATGGGTCTGGTACTATGGGGGCGCGTTCCCTAATGGTACCAACACAACCTTGTTCTTATGTATAAGTAAACTATGCATCTAGAGCAGCGGTTATCAACCTTTCTCGCGAATGTGCCCCAGAGGTGCAAAAGTACGTCAGCGGGTACCCCTCAAACAAAAATTCGATAATAAATGTACTTATTTTCAATATTGAATTGTTCTTACATTTCTAGTGCGATACTTGGGTCACGTGGTTTGTCGCCGAATCAAGTAAGGAACTGGCGACATTCTTCAAGCTCATTGGTTGTTTTGAAACAAAAAGTTTTACGTCGCTGCGTGTCCCTGCATAACCTTCCTCGCACCACTTGGGGTAAGCGTACTACCGGTTGAGAAGCGCGGATCTAGAGATGACATTTTAGTCCTTCGTATTGCCTCCGTGGCCATTGCACTCTCATCTGCGTTGAGGATTTAGAAAGGATACTGCTTAAAGTGTCCTAATAGTGATTTTAGCATCTCATGGGGCCGGGCCCCCTGCGTTTTGTCTGGCCCCCTCTGCTTATTTGTTCTACTTAGTAAAATGTATTACCTGCCAGCCCCCTGCAATTGCCTGGCCCCTGCTGTAGAATGTCTGGCCCCTGCTGTAGAATGTCTGGCCCCTGCTGTAGAATGTCTGGCCCCTGCTGTAGAATTGTCACGCTACGGGGCTGATGGTTACAGAGAAATCATATGAGAAATCATATACCTACTAATGTTCCAAGAAATTTCTAAATGTTATTTTCTCCCCATAACAACAGAATACATGTAGAAATCTTTAGATTGTCTATCTACTACATATGAAGTTTCGATCTACTCAGGTATCGTGTAGGTTGGATCAGCGGACCGCATGCCCTGGTTGAACGTTACGTCTTAAGTATGTCTCAGAATACAATCCACCCTTGCGTACTGTCCCAGGCAAGTAAACAAAACATGTTTCAATTATAATATGACGGGCTGACCTACACACGTTTTGACAGCGTTTTCGTTTCTTACACAAATTCGAGGGGTGGAGAAACTTACAGTATTATTTTTTTTTCCTAATTTGTTTAGTACAAATACTCATGAAGCAAAACTGTTTTCACGAGTTTAATACCACAGCTGGTTCTAACATGCACACGTGGTGTTCGGGCCCTTAATGTTCTGTACCCACTTCCTTTCCTAGCATCACCCAGCAAGCAGTAGAGTAAATGTGCATATAATTATTGTTTGTAGTCCGCCACAATCCGCAAACTAGATTTGGGGCCCAATCAGCACACTTATACATATAAAAAAAATGCACTACTAAAAAAAAATTAGATGCCACGTCTAATCACATGGCTCGCCCCGGGCAATTGGTCGAATTTCTGACCTTAAGCATGCACTACCGGCTACAATATGACATTAGCTACTGTCATATAAGTTTTCAGTCGCTACTTCATATTTTTCAATGATACTAACTATCTACTTGACTGAATAGAGTTCCATATTTTCAGGTAATGATAAACCATATTCTACAATCTTGGGGTTATGAAAAGTTTAACCAACAAATGATCAAAGTAGCTGAAGTGTATCGTAAGAAAGCTGAACACATGGCGTCTATGATAGAGAAGTATTTGAAAGGTAATGATTCTCGGAAAGTTAATTTTTGTGTGTGTAAATACTCATTGAAAGAGTCAATTAGGAGCATAGGGATAAAATGAAGCTCACCTGTAATTATATTGTCATGATATTCTAAGTTATCTTAGTTAAACATTGCCATGGTTTTTTTAAGTAGCTAACCTATTATATATTAAGCCTTGTTATCTTGGCATACTAAGTAGTTGTGGTTTACTGGTATATTAAATAGCCATGGTATTCTAAGTTGCTATGATACACTGGTATATTAAATAGCTATGGAATAATAAGTTCCTATGGTATACTGGTATATTAAATAGCCATATTATACTATGTAGCTATGGCATATTAAAAAGCCATGATATACTAAAGGATTGTGTAGCCGGCACGATGCTCAGTAACCTTTACTCTCCCCCCCCCCCCCAAGCTAGTTACCCATTATAAGCCGTCGGGGGCATACAAATAAATCCTAGATCGTATGGTCTTCGAACTTGGAACGCTCATGCCAAGCATCCATCTATCGACCATTCCTTCCTACTCTGCAAGTGTATTTAATTTTGTCGCATTTTATTTTCTTCATGTCTCTCACAATTCTTAGATTTTTTAAATCAAATCGGCTTTGCCTGGGCATATCATTTTTAAATGCAAAATAAATTACAATACAGCCAACATTAATTAATCAAAGAAACATTCAGTTGATTAACTATTGTTTTGACATTCGACGTCATGACAACAGATAATGTACTTAACATTTGTTGTAAAAAAAAATCGTACACTCCTTTGGACCCCTGTATTTAGTATTTAGTGAAAAAAATTTATGTAACGAGTCTGGCCTATATACACTAAACATTTTAAAAAATGTTGTTGTTTAAGGTTTAGTAACGTGGAGATATCCTAGTGGGGGAATGTTTATGTGGATTAAGGTCAATGACTGTGACGACACGGCCGATGTTTTGGCTGAGGCAGAGGCCGCTGGAGTCTCTGTGCTCTCCGGTGATATCTTCACTTCCGGTTTCAAACCTTCACCGCACATTCGGCTGTCATTTTCTATGGTCGACAAAGAAAAGGTTGAAGAAGTAAGTTGTAAAGCTTACATAGAAAGTGTTTGTGAGACAGACATGCATCTTATGTACAAGTGCAAGTAGTGCACTGTAATCATACAAAGTGAGAAAAAATTAAAAAAAAATATTTAAAAAACGCTTGTATAAAAATTTAAAAGTAAAATAGCTCATCATATGTAATCTACATGAATTATTATTACTAAAATCTAAGCGGGGGTGCCCATATAGATCAATAGATTAATAATTTAGTTATTGCTACTTCAACTAATGTAAAGAAATATTTTGTTCCGTATATTGTAGGCTTAATCAGTTAAGCTTTTAATTTTAGTAATAATAATTTAAATAGATATTTGTTTGCTATAATGCGTAATTTTGTATTTTAGGGCGGTTTTTTATACAAAACTTTTTCTTAGAAAAAAGTTTGTTTTTTTTTATTTCATACTTTTTAGTTTTGAAATAAATAAACTTGCTATTGTTTGGCACACTTTAAAATTACTTTAATATAATTTAATTATTTTGACAAGTTTATATAAGACTTTAAAAAAAATCTTCACTATTTCCCATTTAGACATAGTTGCAATGTTGCTTTTACAAGCATTATTACAAACTAAAAAGTAATTAGCTTCGTTATTCTCCAAGACTTGAAATTAGAAAATTAGATAAAGTCCAAAAAACAAAAGAGTTACAATATTTAAAGGCAAACTCATAAACCCAACCAATCAACAACAAAACTGAAATGTATTAAAAGCTTATGTAAAGAAGTATTATGTCCAAACATTTACACCTATAAAATATAGATCTATCATTTCGTTTTCTTGGAGAATAGACATGTTTAAGAAAACAAAAAAGTTAATTTCACTAATCAAAGTCTACTGTTGTCTTCATGATTAACTAGATTAATTAACATATATTTAATTTAGTGTCGATGTGGCCCAGGTCATAACATACAAATAGGTTGTATAATGAAACTTTTTTTTTTACAGGGTATCAAAATTATGGCTGATGTTTTAACAGCAAGAAAAAATAAAAGCAAAGAAATGAGACCCTAGCCTGTACTGTGCGGCTTCACGGAGAAATTCTCCCTTTCTATGTAAAAATACACACACACACACATGCACACACACACACATTAGGGTGGGGCAAAAACTGAAAAATTTTGGAGTTAAGGTCTCAGACAAACCAAAATCAGTGATCCATATGAAAGTAAAAGCGTAGACAAAAACAGTTTTATTTTCTGTAAAACTTTTTTCTAGCAACTCTGTCTTTAAAAAAACGCAATTAAATGTGTTCTAAAAATATAACGCTGCTGAACAGAGTGAATTATTAACAATGTTAATGGTTCTTAAGATCAAACACAACATATTCAACAACAACAATCTCTAGTAAAATAAAAAAAAACAAAGTTATTTGCAACAGTACCGTACTTCAAATGTGAAATTAGTGCAGAAAGTCTGCCTTTGTTTCTATTGTTGGCACGTCCGATCTTGATTTCTTCTTTTGAATAATAGCACCATGGCGTCTATCATGTCCGTATACTTTGCCACACTACTGTGACATCCTTGATGTTTCTTTCAATATCTTGCGAATGGCATGGAAAGTGAGGTAGAATCACCTGGCCGTAACTGGCAATATCTTCGGCAGTGATGTCCTGCAGCAGTGGAGGTGAATCAAACTCGACCAACTTCCAGTTAACAATGCTAATGTACGACTCAGCTGAAAAGTTTATTTTAATTCTGTTCTTGCATTTTGAATCTTACACGTGTCACTTGAGTGAGTACTTCGAGCCAGCAACAATTTTTCGTATGCAAATTTTATTTTCTAATGTTTTCGTCTTTGTCGCCAATAGCCGCCAACAAGATATTTTCTGGATGACAAAAGTAGCTGTTGCTTTAAAGCAATGGAGCCACGACAGCCTGATCATTTGTGTCAAGCTTTTGGTACATTGAAATCATGAAGAAGAAGTTCTTGGCTCCATCCTGGCAGCTTGGATGAGATTTGATGCAAAACCATGATGGAGCATAAAAATTCAATATGAATTTCACAATTCGTTGAAGGTCGGCACAAGGACTTTGTTCGGAGTCATACAACCTGAGTATTCGGTTAGCTTTAGTTAACCACCTGGCATGACTGATTGTCCCAGGTTGGGCAGTCTCTAAGTATGAGATGTAACTCTGACCAGCGCTGTAACCACTTTGAATTAGCAGACACATTTTCAGTAAATACTGCTGATCTGTACTTAGATCTTTCATCACCTCGTCTTCAACCTCAACAACAGAACCTGAAACTGGAGAAAATTCGATGATTGATTTCTGCTGGGGATCAAATTCCAGCATGCTTGCTATCTGTCCTTCTGAAGTCTTTGGACCAGTGGTCTTCCCATCAACGACTTCTGTTAGCTTCCTTAAAGGCAATTCGTTGGCATGCAGTAAACAAACCAACTACTGAAGTGGCCTTCGTAGCTGAAGTTCAAGTTATCGAATTACACCATTATGTTTATCAGTATTTATTGGTGTTCCATCACAAACAACTGCTTGTAAAGTTAGTTCCGACTTGCTGCTTGTAACCACTGACATAATTTCTCTGGAAATGTCCTTGGACTTTCCTGATGCTGGAACAACATTTTCAACATAGCTGCAGGTAGGAAATGATACTAAGCACTTTGACTTTGCGACGAGTAGACCCAGTATGCTTAAGAGTGACATCAATCTTGCCATCAAAACCGAGACAAACAATTCCTTCACTTTCTTCTTTGTGATCCTGAACTGACTTCTTCCTCCAAGCATCTCTTTGATGGGATGCAAAGCATTTTCAGGTATCAACAGTCTTGGATATAAATGATTTAATTTAATTAATTTTTAATTTCGGGAAAGTTTGTATATTTAATTTGATCGTGTTTTAAATAGATAATGACAAGTGAACGTTCGTCTTTTATATTTTTTTCATTAATTTTACCGTCATTGGAAATTTTTGTACTGGACCCTAGAAGCGGCACATTTTAATACCCACAAATATTTATAGTAAAAATAAAAAAAATAATTCAAAAAGCTTACATAATAATATGAATATAAACAGTTATCATTTAGCTGTGCAATTATACCAAACATAAATATGATAACTATTCTAGATGCATTTCGTTAATATTAGTTTGCACTTTAGGGGTTAATATTCATAAAATGTACCATAAGAACTGTATTTTTCAAAGTTGCGACCCCTAGACATGAAAATAACATATGAACATGAATTGTGAAATTGATCACTGGATGAGGGAGCATCGATTTATAATTGTCTGACAGAGACAACAGCAGTTTGCCCCACCCTAATATATATATATATATATATATATATATATATATATATATATATATATATCTTATAATGACTAATATTTTTGTAATAATACTATTTTTTTATTCATTAACCCGTTTTCTGTTATTGTCCACCCCCCCTTTTTTTTTTAAATGTGGAGAGTTAAAAAAACAGACAATAATTTTACAACAGATGTCTTTTTTTTTTAATTTTCTACAAATTATAGCCCTTTTAAAATTATGTTCGCATCAATAACATATTAAATCTATTGAAATCTTAATGTACTATTCCTATTTTGTTTAGCAAAATAACTCATATCAGCACAGTAACGTTTGATGTTTGTCCATTCTTTTAAATTGTTGATTCATAAGTCAGGTATAAAGAAAGAACATTTAAAATATCACCTTGACAAAAACAAAACAAAAAAAAGATAATTAAAACAAAAACAAAAAAAACTACATTTGAGCGTTTTGTTTCATAATGATCTACCATAAGGTAGAAAAAAAGTAAAACCTCAGCAGAATATGGGTTAATAAACTAATAACAAATACAATATTAGAGTTAAATTCACCTTCTCCCTCCCTCTTCCAACCACATGTTTTAACTTGCAGGATGAACATCTTGTAAAAGACCATGGTGTGAAGCATAAATAAAATGATGCATGTGGTTATTGTATCCTATAATCAAGTGCCGTGATTCTATACCAATTTGTCATTTTATTTTAATAAAATTAATTTATTTCTACTGTTTTTCATTGTTATTTCTTCAAACATTGTAAGTTTGTTTTGTTATTTCTTCAAACATTGTAAGTTTGTTTTGTTATTTCTTCAATCATTGTAAGTTTGTTTTGTTATTTCTTCAAACATTGTAAGTTTGTTTTGTTATTTCCTCAAACATTGTAAGTTTGTTTTTTTATTTCTTCAAACATTGTAAGTTTGTTTTGTTATTTCTTCAAACATTATAAGTTTGTTATGTTATTTCTTCAAACATTGTAAGTTTGTTTTGTTATTTCTTCAATCATTGTAAGTTTGTTTTGTTATTTCTTCAAACATTGTAAGTTTGTTTTGTTATTTCCTCAAACATTGTAAGTTTGTTTTTTTATTTCTTCAAACATTGTAAGTTTGTTTTGTTATTTCTTCAAACATTATAAGTTTGTTATGTTATTTCTTCAAACATTGTAAGTTTGTTATGTTATTTCTTCAAACATTGTAAGTTTGTTTTGTTATTGTTTAAGTTTGCTGGTTATATTGAATTCACTGTACTGTGCTCAGCCATGGTTCTTTTTTTTTTTGGTTCACCTTAGACGGGCGGGTTGAGTGTCGCTGAAGTGTGACAACACGTGACTCGGGTAAGGAGGTGTCATGAATTGTTATGTCTCAAAATCACAATTGGCCTTAAAAGTAAAGTAGCTACATGACTTGGACAGCAATAATGATTTCAGAATTCTTTTTTGAATTTGTCCATGACCCCAGTAAATAAATCCACAGAAGTAGGCCTAATAGAAGTAAGATACTACCTTCTTTTTTTTCCTTTTTAATAGTATTTTTTTTTTACTAAATGAGACGTATGTGCGCAAATCTTAAGGTAAATCCCAGATTGTTATATATAATCTGTGGAATAAACACAGATCCATGATTTGTATTGAGTAGCAAAGACTTAGGATTTATAATTATATGATCGATTATATATATATATATATATATATATATATATATATATATATAGAGAGAGAGAGAGAGAGAGAGAGAGAGATAGATAGATAGATAGATAGATAGATAGATAGATAGATAGATAGATAGATAGATAGATAGATAGATAGATAGATAGATAGATAGATAGATAGATAGATAGATAGATAGATAGATAGATAGATAGATAGATAGATAGATAGATAGATAGATAGATAGATAGATAGATAGATAATTATACATCTATTTCTATATCTGCTACAAAACTGAAAGTGGTAAGTAAAAGATGGGAAATCTATTTTTCCAAATAAATGACAATTTTATTTTTCATCTTTTGTTGTAGTTTGTTTTTGCAGTTGGGTCTCTAAATAAAGGTGGTTGGCAAGATGGGTTAGCAAGGTGGGTTGACAAGGTGGGTTGGCAAGATGGGTTGGCAAGATGGGTTGGCAAGGTGGGTTGGCAAGATGGGTTGGCAAGGTGGGTTGGCAAGATGGGTTGGCAAGGTGGGTTGACAAGATGGGTTGGCAAGGTGGGTTGGCAAGGTGGGTTGATAAGGTGGGTTGGCAAGGTGGGTTGATAAGGTGGGTTGGCAAGATGGGTTGGCAGGGTGGGTTGGCAAGGTAGGTTGGCAAGGTGGGTTGGCAAGGTGGGTTGGCAAGTTGGGTTGGCAAGGTGGGTTGGCAAGGTGGGTTGGCAATATGGGTTGGCAATGTGGGTTGACAAGATGGGTTGGCAATGTGGGTTGACAAGATGGGTTGGCAAGGTGGGTTGACAAGATGGGTTGGCAAGGTGGGTTGACAAGATGGGTTGGCAAGGTGGGTTGACAATATGGGTTGGCAAGGTGGGTTGACAAGATGGGTTGACAAGATGGGTTGGCAAGATGGGTTGGCAAGATGGGTTGACAAGATGGGTTGGCAAGGTGGGTTGGGAAGTGTAAAAGTTTGAGAACCACTGCATTAGTGTATTGAACGTAGCCACGAGTCCAGGCGATAGTGCCCTAAGTACGTGTCAAAACTCTCAAATTCAATAGTACTTGGTACCAGTGTTCCCTCTAAGCTGTGCGTGTATGCGCACGCGCAATCACTTTGTAACACAGCGCTCATATATTTCACTTAGTAAAACTATTCATACACTTTGTTCCAGTGTTCACTCTAAGCCGTGTACATACATATACTTTACAACAGGCAGGGCCGTGGTCATCGTAGGCCCTAGGCACTTTCAAAGTCGTAGGCTCTCCCCGACTTCATTTTAATGTACCCGCACTTCTTTGCGATTTGAAATCTAAATAAACTTTGAGGACTTCATTAGTGACTTTGCAAAGACAAAGAGCCAAAAAGTTTACATACTGTAATTTACAGATCTACAGCACTGCAGCTTGATTTGCTCATGTTCTCATCTCAAACGGTTATATATAGTTATTTTAATACAAACATTATTAAATTTTGTTGGCTTTCTGAACTTGTTTTCACTTTATATTCTGGCTTGCATGGTCCCTTGAAAAGTACGTAGGCCCTAGTCACAGTGCCTACTGTGCCTAGTTGGTAAAGCAGCCCTGACAATATGTGTACCTTCAGACTTGATAAAATTACTATTCAATGAAGAACACTGTACTACACTGCATACCTCGAATTAGTTTTTGCTACACAGTATAGCACACCACTTTATATTATCCTCGAATTAGTTTTGGCTAAACAGTAAAGTGGGACGGATGGCCTAGTGGTGTATATATTCGACTGTCAACCTGAGAGTCCTGGGTTCGATCCTCGGTGAGGCCCATGGAATTTTTCCAGGTGAAATTTGGTGCAAAGTCGTCCCACAAGCCCACCCAGCTTTAAAATGGGTACCTGACTTAAGTTGGGGAAGTAAAGGCGGCTGGGCGTTGTGCTAACCACACAATCCCTTCCAATGCCGAGGTTATGGAAACAGATGGATTTTACACTTCATCTGTCCCATTTGGCCCGTTAGGGCCAAGAAGGGAAACTTTACTTTTTTTGCACAGTAACACCTCACGTTATATTATCCTTGAATTAGTTTTTGCTATATAAAAATGACAGTCAATACATTTTTAATAATATCAATTAAAATCATCTTCACTCTAAAGTCAATTAAACATTCTATTCGGTTCTATATCGTTCCTTGATCATGAAATAATAGGGCGGCACGTTGAAGGCGTTATTATGATTCAAAACAAAAGAGAAAAAAAAAACATTTAGAACAAAGCCTAAGACTTAGAAATGACTCGACTCTTTTTTTTCAACCGGTCACAAAAAAAAAGTGAAATAAGAGAATGATAAAAAGATCTTAAAATTTCCTAATGCTGACACATATGGCGGACGAATTTGCAACACTTCTGAAACGTGACTGATGTGCATTACTGCATGTAAACTTATTTCTACATAAGTACCATTTTTGACCTAATGCACCATAGAGTCGACCTTACTGAAAGATAACAAACAGTTTTTTTAAGTATACTTTAACATTAAGTATAACGTGTATTGTAATAGTTACTTTTAAAATGGGATCTGTCAGGTATACATAATATCTTATAGGGTGTCTTACGTTTGTTAATATGCCACAATTTAAAAATATGCTTTTAATTTGAATAAGTTAATTTAATGCTTGTCATTAACGACCATGTATTCAGTAATCCCGTGGATGACCTCCTCAAGTCTGCAGTCCAGTTACCGGATTATCTCAACATTTTAAGCAGAGCTGGAAAGAGGATTACCGATAACAAGCTGAGGACAGCCTTTAAGAATGGTGAGCGCAATTTAGATATTGAATTTATTGGAAACTACGTATGCTTGCCCCTTTCTGCATATTAAATTATCGATCTGAGTCGTTTTTTTTGTTATTGTCGTTGTTTTCTTTTTTTTTTAATCAAGTTTACGGTGGAATGGAAATAAACTTATGTGTATATGTTAATGGTTCTCACATTTCAGCCTTTGTAATATCTATTTACTTTGTTCAAAGATGAACCAATGGATGACATCTTTGCCAGATTTTTATAATAACAAAAATCAATTTATTTAAAAACAATTTATATGATAATGTTAAAGTAGGAACGAAATTCCGAAACAAAAAAATGTTTTGGTTAATTTAAAAGAAAAAAGGCATATTGAATCGCAAATACGTTATTATTTTTCAAAGCATTAAAAACAGAAAAAGAAACGGTGAAAGACTCAGCCTTAAAGGACTCCATTATGAAGTAATCTATCGGGGAACGAAAGAATGGATTCAAATGGACTTTTCTGAATCAGCCTGACGACCTGGAATGTGCGAATGACGTTGCTTGGCTTTCACATGGCCATCAATAAATGTAAGAGAAAACAAATGTTGTGACAGCCACAGTGTTGGAGGTACAAAAAAAAAGCATAAATTAAGACGAAACCAATATCATGTAAATAAAATCTAACAGAGCGAATGCCGTCACACTAATTGTAAGTTGGCTGGAAGAAGTGGAGCCCCTTCCCATAACTGGGTGCCACAAAGGCAGAATTTAAGGCAAAGGAATGGCAAAGCGCCGCCTTTATCAAGATCAAGAACATATGGAATCACAGAGCATTGACATTGATCACTGAGATTCGACACTGTTAAACACTAACGGAGAGTCCGTCATGTTGTAAGGAGATGATACCTGGTAGATGACTAAGACCAGGGGCGCCGAGAGCCAACACGGGCCCCAGGGCAGGACATCATTGCGGGTCCCTTGTCAAAATACAGTCAATTCCGGATATAGTCATACAAAGAGTATATACAAAAAGTTTTAAAATAAATTTATTTTACTTTGCCCCGTTAATACACTATCGCTGTTACAGCTACACAAGTTTTTCATGACAATGTAATTTTGTGGAACTGACTTTTACGACATGCAGAGAGAAAGCTACAACAAAACTTTGCGGGCTTTTTTTCTTGCAAAAACTTCAATTATATTGTTGCAGTCAATCGTTCTCGCAAGTCGACCTTCCACTGCCAGCATTCCAATGCTGGTTAGGCGTTCTTGACACATTGTTGATCTCAGAACATTTTTTTAACTCGGGCCAATGTGCTGAAAGATCGTTCTGCTTGAGCATCGGTAACCGGAAGTGTGCAGAAGATACGTAGCATAAAGACTATGTTTGGAAACAGTATATCGATTTTCAAATTGTGTAAACGGTTCAGCAAGCCAAATGGCGACAAACTTTTCTGCCCGAGTTTTGCAACGTGTATTGTTTTCAGATGTTCCAACTCATTCAACAGATCGGCGCTAACATCAACAACATATTTATCCGCCAGGTTCTTGGCTGCGATGAGGACGTCTTCTGTATTCATATCATATTTCCACAGAACGCCGAACAATTCGTCCGAATTCTTCGCCGCTTCGTATCGTGTTGTTGAATTCGCAATCACGCAGTCAATCACGACGTAGAAAACGGAATGCTTGAAGTATTCGTGTCGATCCTGCTGATCATCATTGTCGTCGAGAATTGTTCTGTCTGGCCATTGTCGTCTTCGTTTGCGTTTTGTCTCTGCCAAACTCAGGGACTGTTCAACACCGCAGCTCTCAGCGATAAGTTTGCTCTCAGACAATATCTCATCCCACTTGACTCGAAGCAGTTTTAAATCGCCAATGAGGTCACGTATATTAGCAACTTCGACATCAAGAGTTGCTTCTCTTGTATGCAGCAGCGATTTTCTAAAATTGATAGCTTTTAAAATGTTCAACCACAGCGATGCCATCATAATTGATTTGAACGAAGACAGGTATGAAATCATGCCGGCTACATTAGAGCAAGCCTCTGGTGTCAAATTCAGCTACTGCACTTGGGTAAGCGCCATCATTATACCTGGCAAATGCGCCGCGAAAGGCTTAATACTATCGACACGAGCTGACCAGCGCGTTTCTGACGGATTGTGAAGAGAGCATCCGATGCCACTAGTCAAAATTTCCCATCTCTGCGGACTGCTACTGAAGAGATTGTACAATTTCTGGACTACTGCGGCGAAGAATGTTATCACTTGTGCACAGCACTGGGCAGAATGCACGCCACACAGGTTCAAACTATGGCAGTCACACGGTGAGAACGTTGCTAAAGGATTGTTCTTCAGTACAATTGCTTGAGCGCCTTTGTACGAACCACTCATATTGCTTCCATTGTCATACTCTTGGCCGCGACAATTCGTATGCGGTATGCTTTGTTTTTTCAACGCGTCAATGATTAGCTGAGCTATATCTCCCGTCTTCTTGTTGCAGTCCACAAATACAAGGAATCTCTCATGTAGTTCGAAGGTATCCAAGTCAGTGTTTAGATGTATGTACCGCAAAATGAATAATAGGCTCTCTGCGTTGGCGGCTATGGCTTACTATGACACACATATAATAAGACAATTTCAATAAGTATAGTTGGATTAAGTTAATTTTAGATAATTAAAGATAATTATAGTTAGTTATGAATAGATTTCCATAGAAATATTATAAAATTCTATTGATCTCTATGGCTTTTTCCACCGGGATGAAACGAAGCGGTTTATCGATTGAGCGAATTCTGGCTTGTGATTGGACTGAGAGCAAAATGCGCGCGTACAAGTTTCACCCAAGCTAATCCCGGTGGAAAAAGCCATAATGTTATCAATAGAATTTCACAATATTTCGATGGAAATTTATTCATAACTCTATGACTTTTTTCCACCGGTACCTCTTCATCTTCATTCTATCACTAATTCTATGATGGCAAACATCATACTCGGATTTCAAGTAATGTCTCTAAAAATAGTTATACACCAATTCACACTCTGATTGGTTTATGAAATCTAACGAGCCTCAGCAGTCGACTGAATTTTTAAGTTTCGTTCGATTGGCTCCTATCGGCTGTCATCGACGTACCCTCTATAAACAATGAATCGTGAAAAAAATTGACATGGTCGGGGCGGCCGTGCCCCCTTACAGATGCCGGGCCCCTGGCAATGACCCCCCCTGACCCCCCCCTCTCGGCGTGCCAGACTAAGACCACCACCAAGAAGATCCTACAGATCCGATGGTCAGACACCATCAGCAATGCAGACATCATGGAAAGGACATGCCAAATCACAACAGAAGAAGAAAGGTGGAGGAGATGAGGTTCAATAGGTCACAATTTACGCAAACCAGCGAGTAATGTCAGCAGACAGGCATTTAGGTAGGATCCCCCTAGGAAAAAGAAATAAGGACCGTCCAAGAAACTATTGGAGGCGTAACTTTGAAGCCGACATCACCAAAATGGGGTTCATCTAGAATCCGTTGGAGGGGAATGCCCAGGGTAGAGGTAGAGTCCCATACCTCAATAGGATTGATGGGTATAAAGTTTAATATAAAAAAAAACAACTGTAAAAATCTTATCAATTTAGCACAAAGGATAACAAAAGTTATTACTATATACAAGTAATTTACTCTAATCATCATATTCTGATTTTTTTTTCAGCAATATCAGGTAAAAAGAAAATTTTGTTTACAAATGGAATGCCAAACCAAGAACCGTTGCCAGTTGCCTGTGTGCAGTTTACACTTAAGTACAGGACATCATTAATTTTGTTTTTTTATTATCTCTATATATATCTATCTACCTATCTATGTATCTATTTATCTTTCCATCCATCTATCCATCCATCCATCCCTCTATCTATCTATCTAATATTTAAACAAAAAATTACCCATGTATCTATGTATGTATTTATTTTTCCATCCATCTTTCCATCCATCCATCCCTCTATCTATCTATCTAATATTTTTTTTAAAAATTACCCATGTATCTGTTAGGTCAGAAAAATGTTTCATAGGGGGACATTTTTTCAAAACCTAATATCTTTCAATTCCTGCCATAGATTTTTTTTTAATTCTTCATACAATTAAAATGTATTGTTTTAAAATACTACACTTCATTTTTCAAATTGCACCCCATTTTTTACAGTTTTACGCAAAATATACATTTTCAGATAGGGATATACAATCCGTTTCTCTGCTCAATTCTTTTTTTATATTTTAAACATTTTCTATGAATATAATTTTCATTAAAAAGAAAACACATTTTTTTAATAATACGCATGTATTAAAAAACATTACCATACATGTGGCATCTTATTAAATATATATTTTTTATGGATTTCTACAACAAACTTAAGTAAACACGCATGTATCCCTTATTCTTTTGTAGCTTGAGTTTATATTTTTTTTATATATCACAATCTTGATTGAGTAATAGGTCATTCTTTGTTATTGAATTAGTTCAACTTTCCTTTCATATACATTCCAACTTAAAACCACCAAAAGTTGACCTTAATTTACCGGGGTCATGTTTACGTGACTGATACACTTTTTTTTTTGCCTTACGCCCGCCAAGCATGGGCGTGGAAAAGAATTATTTTTTTCACCCTATCACATAAGAGCTTTAATTGAAATTGAGTAAGTTTCTTATTAACGGCTATCTAAACGATGATTTGCTGTTTATACAGTTGGTCGAGATAAATTAATGTTGATATTATTTAACACTTGTGGGAAAATTCAGTGAATTTTATAGGAAAACCAATTTCATAACTTTAAAAGGCTAAGATTGAAGCTTATTTCAGTTGATAAATTATTTTTGAATTTGTTTAGGATTATGCCCAGCCTCGTAGCGTGAAAATTCTACAGCAGGGGCCAGGCTTTCTACAGCAGGGGCCAGGCAATAGCAGGGGGGCCAGAAATACATTTTACTAAGTAGAGCAAATAAGCAGGGTGGGCCAGACAAAACGCAGAGGGGCCCGGCCCCCTGCCCCCCCCCCCGCACGCTATGGGCCTGGCTATGCCAGTGCTATAAAGCAAAAAGAAATGTATGGTTGTTAGTTTTTACTCTCGTTAAAAGAAAGACGTCAAAATTGGTATAGAGGTTGGCTTTTTCTGGGCACGTCATCTCGCCTTGTATATTGTTGGCCTTTTTTCCAGTGAAATTTAGCAGTACAATGTTTGATAGAAAAGCCGAAGACTTAAGACAGTAACTAAAGTGCAATGATGCATTAATGTATTCCTTTGTAACTTCCTAGAGTCATAAAAGTCAAAATATAAATATAACAAAGGCATTCTCAAATTTGCAGTTATGAAATAAAAATTCATAGTAAAGTACAAACGTTAACTTCCCTTCTACATCACAATGTATAAATTTTCTCCTGAATATGGTAGTGTATATACATTATAAGAAAGATATGTTCAGTAGATAAAAAAAAGCAGAAGTGTAAAAGAGTGGAGCGGGAAGGAGTACATTTCCAGATGCAAAAGAGATCGAACGATCCGGCATTGGGTATTGGTGAAGACTATCCCAGATCTAATGTCCCGGTATTGTGTATTGGTAAAGACAATCCGTGATCTAATGTTCCGGTATTGTGTATTTGGTAAAGACCATCTGGGATCTAATGTATCGGTATTGTGTATTTGGTAAAGACTATCCGAGATCTAATGTACCGGCATTGTGTATTGGTGAAGACTATACGAGATCTAATGTATCGGCATTGTGTATTGGTGAAGACTATCTGAGATCTAATGTATCGGCATTGTGTGAAGACTATTCGAGATCTAATGTATCGGCATTGTGTATTGGTGAGGACTATCAGGAATCTAATGTCCCGGCATTGGGTATTGGTAACTCGAGTGGATTTCTGGACATATGAATATGCCTACGAATGACCAATCTGAGTTCCTAGCGCGGTCGATCAATGCCCATACACACCTCGTGGTGATGAAAGTAGCTCACTGGAGGACACCAGGCTTGCGGAGCCGCCATGTTTTATCCGGCTCGGCTCCGGCTCCCACAAATTTGACGGTTCCGGCTCGGCTCCGGCTCCCTATTAAGATAGTATTAAACGAGACAAAAATTTTTGTGATTGCGCCACGCAAACATGCCGCTGATAAAAAGTTATGCAAATTTTGCCACGTTCACCCCCATAGTCAGAAACTTGAAAAATATACGCATTGTCGGTTTTACTAAAAACAAACCATTTCAGTGCATCCAGAATTATATCATTATTTTCGACCGGGGTTTCACTAGTCGCCATTTTCATGAGTAATGAAAAGTTATTTCAATGATCAAATTAGCTCAGCTATATATAAACTTTAATATTGTTTTTTTTTTATTTTTTTTATAATTGTTTGAATTGTATGATTTAATCGTTACTCAGCGGACTCGGTGTTATTATTTTTTCGGGTTCCGTCTATAGTTTATATATAACTAAGCTACGGGGCTGATTGTATAGTGTTTTTTTTTTCACTTAGGCCCAACATGTATTATGTATTTAGGCCTAAGTAATATAAATTGATTACCCTTCTTACAGAGATGGAAGTGTCATTCAATTAAGTCAACAAGAAATCAGTGCAATAAACAATTATGGATTTTGTGAGGGGTAGGTTAAATCATCCTATCTCTTTCTTTCTGTCTCTATCTTCATCTTTCTTTGTCTGTTTCTCTCTCTCTCTCTGTCTCTCTCTCTCTCTCTCTCTCACTCACTCTCTCTCTCTATCATGTATCTCTATCAATCCATCGACCTATATAGCTATCTACCTATCTACCTATCAACCAATCTATCTATCTCATCTATGCAACGCCGATTGTGTTCATTTTACATTTGCAAATTTTGTTTGTAATACTTACGTAAAGTCTCTGTTGTTTTACCCCCCCCCTTCCAAGACTATCAGAGCTACGCAGCTATCTATCTATCAATCTATCTATCTATCCATCCATCCATCCATCCATCCATCCATCCATCCATCCATCTATCTATCTATCTATCTATCTATCTATCTATCTATCTATCTATCTATCTATCTATCTATCTATCTATCTATCTATCTATCTATCTATCTATCTATCTATCTATCTCTCTACATATATGTATATATATATATATATATATATATATATATATATATATATATATTTCTATCTGTGGCTCTAACTATATAATCGCCCATTGTTTGTGTTCAATTTACATTTAAAATTAATGTCCATGATACTTACGTATAGTCTCTGTTGTTTTACCCCCCCCCCCATCTCTAGACTATCAGAGCTACGCAGCTGGTTGATGGGTCTACATAAACTAGAACACAAACCGCCTCAGTTGATGAGAGTGGATCACCCAGAGACTTTTCAACTGACCATAACCAATGGTATCACAGAGGCCGTGAGAAGTGTAATTCTTTTTTATTCTTACCAAGACTTTTCAAGACCAAAATCATCTAGTGCAGTGGTCACCACTGGTCACCAACCCCCGGGCCGTGGACCTGTACTGGTCCGTGGATAAAATAGTACCTGGTCGCTTTAGAAATATTAAAGTGTTTACTTTATATTTACTGTTGTGTATTTGTCTCTGAATCGTGTGACTTTCCATGGACGAGAGGTTTTAACCTGGAGCAGAGCGGCTGTGGCATTTTAAATCAAAATAATATAAAATATAAATAGCCAAAGCCGCCACCTCCCTCCCTGCGGGCCGCAGTGTATAATTATCAAACGTTGACCGGTCCGAGGAGAGAAAAAGGTTGAGGAAATCAATCCTATATGGACCCTTCCATAGTGATCCCATCCAGTACAAATTGCATGCTAAAGGAATTAATAGGTATTTTCCCTAGGTGCGTTAAGTCTCCCTTCCCGCCCATAAATATAAAAATAGTTCTGCATATGAAGGGAAGTAATGATCAATTTGTTTACGTCTGCAGTGTTTCCATCTCCTCTTGGACGAAGGTGATTCACTGCTGGTTGAAGAGGAGACTTATTCAAATATCATAACCCTGGTGAGCATAGGATGCTCGTGGTAAAAATAATTAGATTTTTGTTTACTGTTTCGTATTGTTAAGGTGTTTCTAAGGTAGGCACTCAATATCATAAAAAAATCCAAATAAATAAATAAATGTGATAGTCCAGTCGAAACCACAGTCTATGTGCCAGTGACGTAGCGAGCTTAACTAGCACCCGAGGTACAATACTTTGTAGCGCCCCCTACACATTCGAAAACCATATAATATTATATGTAAAAGATACCATTTGACGCCCCGTTGTGAGTAGCGCCCGGGGCATGATGTCCCCTTGCCACCCCTCACTACGCCACTTCTATGTGCCATTAACTAAATCAGTATGCCAGTTAAACATGCTAATGCTGAGTGCTGTTAACGAGCTCACTGTTACAAAAGACCTTCATCTCGGAGTGAAGTGAAAAGTAGAGTTACAAAAGTATTTTGTAGACAAATATTTCAAGCAAATTTGATAAATTAATTTGTTTTAAAAGTTGTTTTTTTTAAAAAGCGAAATCAAGCAAACATCTTATCTATAGATATCTGAATAATAAAAAAAACACAATAGTGTTGTCTGGACTAAAGAATATACATTTCATATATGCTCTTTGGTCTAGGCTGAATTGTTTGGAGCTAATCCAGTAGCTGTGAGGATCAATGAGAAAGGGATGATTGCTGAAGATTTAGATGAGATTATGAGTACTTGGTCTCATGTGAATCCACAATCAAAGCCACCCAGGGTGATGTATACCATAACATCCTGTAGTAATCCCACAGGTAAACTATGCACAATAGAAATAGATTGAGGGTCAAATGTGAGGTCTTGACCTAAGTGTTTTTTTGACAAAGACTTGACTTACTTCACTTAGTTCCTTGAATTCCTTGCGGAGCAAAGAGCCCCTACCATCACTCTCCAGCACACTCTGTTTTGGGAGTCCTTTTTCAATCCCCCCCTCCCTCCATGTTTGTTGACAAAGAGATAATCATTATTTGTCCCTTGGAGGAAGGGGGACTCAGGGAGGCCAGAGGCGTTCCTAGGGACTTGGGGGCCCGGGGGCTTGGACTTTTTGGGGCCCCTGCAATTTTACATACGATATCATGACATAATAAATATATGTCTCTCCATCTCTCTCTCTCTCCGTCACGTGATTGTGTGTTAAGTCGCTACATGTTGGCCAGTTTATTCCTTAACGTTAGCAGCCCAGTTCTTTCTAGGGCAGCCTCTACCGCGCCCCTTCAAGGGACGTCAAGGGTCCCCGATTGAGAGGAAAAATGTTTTAGTACCCATCGCCCTTCCCTTCCAATTTGTTAGTGACGCCACTGCATATATAATAAACCAATCGAAAAGAAAACACAACTACTACGTTGACCAACTAATGGCAGGAACCAAATATCGAAGTAATAAAACCCACCCGTTAACTTTGAACTTTATAAGAACGAATAAAGAAGAAACTATGAACGATGTTCTCAAGTTAATTCTCCCTGAATAGAGAGACGGAGGGAGAGAACCGGACGGAGAGAGAGATAGGGGGGGGAGGGAGAGAGAGGAAGGGAGAGGGAAAGAGAGCGAGAGAGAGGGAGGGAGGGAGAGAGAGAGAGTGAGAGAGAGAGGGAGGGAGAGAGTGAGAGAGAGAGAGGGAGGGAGAGAGAAAGGCGAAATTTGTGTTTAAAATTTTTTTTTTCCACTAAAATTAAAGGCTATACGTGGTCAGAAGAGTCCATGGCTAAGGTGTATAAAGTGTGCCGGAAGTATGACATCATCATTATTGAAGATGCTGCTTATTACTTCTTACAGTTTGGCCAGGTGAATACTTGATTTTATACATTTTTTATTGAAATTCATTTCAGTTAGTGATACAGTCTATAGTGACACAGTCTATACTGATACAGTCTATACTAATATAGTCTATACTGATACAGTCTATACTGATACAGTCTATACTGATACAGTCTATACTGATACAGCCTATACTAATATAGTCTATACTGATACAGTCTATACTAATATAGTCAATAGTGATAAGTCTATACTGATACAGTCTATACTAATACAGTCAACAGTGATACAGTCTATACTAATATAGTCTATACTAATATAGTCTATACTAATATAGTCTATACTGATACAGTCTATAGTGATAAAGTCTATACTGATACAATCTATACTTCTCTTTGTATCTGTAACAGAGACATCGCAGCTTCCAGTCCATTGACGTCGATGGACGAGTCATCAGAATGGACACATTCTCTAAAACCATCGGTGCTGGGTCAGTCAATGATTCTTATCACTTATAACATTGCCCCACCCCTTCCACCCTCCCCCCCCCCACCACCCCGCCCCAAGAACGGCTTAGACAATTGAATCAGAGATATGTTGTGTTCAATTAAACATCAAATGTGTTGTGAATGTTAAAGTATGACGTTCAGCCCTGATTAGATTAAATTCTGAGTGCGTAGATGTCAACCACTTTGACTTTCTCTAGAAATAAAAATTATAAAAAACAGCAATAGTATATTTGATCTGCTCTTAATTAGACACAAACTGAGGATGAAAACTTGCAACCACGAATCAGAGATACAAACTGCAACTACGAATAACGAAGTAGGGGTTAAAATCTGTAACCATCTGCACCCTCGAAGTAGGTATGAAAATCTTCAACCATTTAAGCACAGAAGTGAAAAATATTAAATTGTTGATTGAAAATTATCTCAGAACTATTAAAAGATGTCAGTGATTAGTATACGACGACGTCATCACTTATTTCCCCGCAGGCAGTGGAGAGCACTGGATGGCTGGTGACCTTCTTTGACTCTTTGGCGCTATTGTTGCATGCCCGATCAGCGCAGCGATGGTTTCGGTTTGGAGGTCTGCGACTCCAGTTATCTATGTCCTTCTAAGGCCATTGCACTCTAATCTGTGTTGAGGATTAAGAAAGGGCACTGCTTAGAGTGTCCTAATGATGTTTATAGCATCTCATGGTTACATGGGATCTGACGATGTTGTAACACACTGATGTCGCAAGAAAAAAGTCAATGAAACTTGTCAATGAGATATGTCAATGAAATATGTCAATGAAACATGTCGATGAAATATGACAATGAAATATGACAATGAAACATGTCGATGAAACATGTGAATGAAATATGTCAATGAAAGATGTCAATTAAACTTGTCAATGAAACATGTCAATGAAATATGTCTATGAAACTTGTCAATGAAGTATGTCAATGAAACATGCCAATAAAATATGTCAATGAAACATGTCAATGAAACGTGTCAATGAAACTTGTCAATGAAACATGTCAATGAAGTATGTCAATGTTATCTTCTCCCCTCTGATATATTTGGGTTTAACTTATTGAACTTAAGTTGCTTAGTTCTATTAAGGTGTAAGAAGAAAAAAAATCTTAGATATTTATTATACATATGATTTTTAATCTAATCAGGTATCGTGTCGGTTGGATCAGCGGGCCGAATGCTTTGGTTGAACGTTACGTCTTAAGTATGTCTCAGAATACAGTCCACCCTTGCGTACTGTCCCAGGCAAGTAAACATAAGATGGTTCACTTATAATAGGAGGGACTGATCAACACAAGTTTTTCTACTACTTTTTGAGAGCGTTTTTAATTTCTTCCTTGCGCAATCAAAAGGGGTAGAGAAGCTTATTACACTATATTTTTTCTTACTCTAAGAAGTCAAAATTATTCAATAAGCTAAACTGCTTTCACGGGTTAAATACCACAGGGGGGTTCTAATATACACAAGTGGTGTTCGGGTCATTAATGCCCTGTACGCAATTTACCTTTCTAGGTATAACCAAGTACTCTGTTCAGCACATGTAAATCTTATTATCGCTTTAAATCCACCACAGTCAGCGGCGTTGCAAAATACATTGGGGGGGGGGGGCATAATGCACACTAATACTTATGTAAAATTTTACCATTAAAAAAAATATCGTAGATGCCACAACTAATCACATGGTTCGTCCCGGGCAACTGGTCGAATTTCTGATCAGCATGCACTACCTACTAAAATGTTAAATAATACTAACTTATCCACTTGACTGAATAGAGTTCCATATTTTCAGGTAATGATAAACCACATTCTACAATCCTGGGGTTATGAAAAGTTTAACCAACAAATGACCAAAGTTGCTGAAGTGTATCGTAAGAAAGCTGAACACATTGCGTCTATGATAGAGAAGTATTTGAAAGGTAATGATTCTCGGAATATGTTTTTTTGTTATGTAAAGACTCCCTTAAATTAGGACCATAGAAATACAAAAAATGAAGCTCATTTGTATTTATATAGCCATGACATTCTAATTCAGTGATCCCCAGGATGTTGATTATTTCTCGTCCATGGAAAGTCGCACAATCACGAGACAAATATACTAAAAAGAAAATAATTTAATTTTTCTTGGGCGCACGGTTCCATTCGATCCATGGACCGGCACCGGTCTGCGGTCGGAGGTTGGGTACCACTGTTATAAGTTATCTATGTATACTACATTGCCATGGTTTATTAAGTAGCCATGGTATGCAAAGTACCCATAGTTTACTAAACCATGGAATACCACGTTACCTTGGTATTCTAAGTACCTTTGGTATACTGGTATGTTAAACAACCATGGTTATACCAAGTAGCTTTAGTATACTGGTATGTTAAAAAGCCATGGTTATACCAAGTAGCTATAGTATACTGGTATGTTAAAAAGCCATGGTTATATCAAGTAGCTGTGGTATACTGGTATGTTAAACAGCCATGGTTATACTAAGTAGCTGTGGTATACTGGTATGTTAAACAGCTATGATTATACCAAGTAGCTGTGGTATACTTAATAGCCAAGATACACCAAAGGATTTTTTTTTAAAAAGTTTGGTAGTAGACTACTGACACAAATCTTTTATTAGTTCAATCAAATCATTTTTTCCGTATACCTATCATTAAAATGCGAAATAAATTCCGACAAAGTCAACATTGAACAAAGAAAAACATTCAGTTGATAGAATGAGAAACAGATTTAACGGACACTGAGCTCGGAAGAAAATAATGGTCGACTTAAAATGACATAGGGAAAATATTGTCTGTAGCGTAAAAATATGGGTTTGTGGTGCCTTTTTTTAAAAAAAAAAAACGGTGCCCAGGGTGCGCGTCTTGTGCATAGATCTTCGATCCGTCCCTTCATTGAATGAATCTAATATTAAGTATTTTAAGATAAATTTATGTAACGAATCTTACCTATATGCTAACCATACAAAAATGTGTTGTTTAAGGTTTAGTAACATTGAGATTTCCTAGTGGGGGAATGTTTATGTGGATTAAAATCAACGACTGTGACGACACGGCCGATGTTATGGTTGAGGCAGAGGCCGCTGGAGTTTCTGTGATCTCCGGTGATTTCTTCACTTCCGGGTTCAAACCTTCATCTTACATCAGGCTGTCATTTTCTATGGTCGACAAAGTAGAGGTTGAAAAAGTGAGTTGTAAAGCTTAAATATGTTACGGCCAAAACCCGAAATCGACTGAATCACAAACTGGCCGGCCAAATGGGAAAATGGCCAATATCGCATCACATTGACCGCCGATGTCCGATCTTTCCTAGGTTTAGGGGTTTGGCCAGCCAGTTTGCGAAATGTCAAGGGGCGTTCGACCCAAGTCAAAAGAAAAAGGTCATGAAAAATTTTGGTGTTTTTATACTGTAATGATAATCATATAGCCTAGTAAATCGCATATTGGCCACACACCTTGGCCAAAGTGCGAAATGGCCGGCCGATTCGGGAACTGGCCGAACTTCGGACCTTGGCCGTAATATAGAAAGTGTGTGTGAGTGAGACATGCATGTTAAGTACAAGTGTGAGTAGTGCACCGTAATCATACAAAGTGGAAACTACATTTCAAAAAAACAACCTTTCAATAAAAATACATTTAAAATTAAAACAGACCACTATTAATATAATACATTCATTGGCATGTGTTTAATCGACGGTGTCCATCTAGATAAATAGATTAATTATTTATTTATTGCTTCTTATCGACTAATGTAAATAAATATTTTGTTCAGTATATTGTTAGCCTAATCTCTCAACCTTTTCAACTTCAGTAATGATAATTTGTATAAATATTAGTTTGATATGATGCTTAATTTTGTCATTTTTAAAGCATTTTTTTTATGTCATCAATTTTAGTTTTGAAAAAATGATAGTTGCTTTTGGTTTTTGCACACTTTTAAGTCACTTTAATATAATTTAATTATTTTGATAAGTTTATATAAGACTTTAAAAATATAACACTATTTAGCCTATTGAGGCATTGATGCTATGTAACTTTTTGTCCCTATTACAAGCATTACTAAAAACTAAAAAGTAATTAGCTTCGTAATTCTACAAGACTTGAAATTAGAAAATTAGATAAGGTCCAAAAAAAAAAAAGAGTTTCAGCCAGCAACAGAAAGCAAAACTTATTGCAAGCAGCTTGATGTCTAGTCCGAACATTCACACCAATAAAAGATATTTCTATTCTTTAGTTTTCTTAGACAATGGACATTTTTAAGAAAATAAATTAGTTAATAAGTCTACTGTTGTCTCCATGACTAACTATATTAATTAGCATATGCTAATTTATTATCTTTGTGGTCCAGGCCATAATATATAAACATGTTACATAATAAAACTTTTTTTACAGGGTATCAAAATTATGGCTGATGTTTTAACAGCAAGAAAAAATAAAAAGCCATGAAATGAAACTTTAGCCAATACCTTGCTATGAAGCTACACAAAGAATTCTCCCCCTTTTTATATTTCTCTCTCTCTCTCTCTCTCTCTCTCTCTCTCTCTATATATATATATATATATATATATATATATATATATATATATATATATATATATGTCACGTGATTCTATACTAATGATACATGTGTAATTATATTATTGAATCAAGTCACGTGATTCTATACTAATGCGTCATTTTCTTTTAATAAAATTAATTTGTTTCACCCAAAAATAGTTACACAAAATAAAAATATTGTTATTTCTTCAAACATTGTTAAGTTTGTTTTGTTGTTGTTTGTGATAGCCGGTTGTATTGAGTTCATTGTTCTCTGCTCAGCCATGATTGTTTTTTTTTTCTGGGGGGTGGGGGAGGGTGTCACGTATTACTAACAAATTAGAAGGGTGAGTTGAGAGTCGCTGTAGTGTGACATCACGCGACTCGGGGAAGGAGGTGTCCTGAATTGTTATGTTTCAAAATCATTGATGGCCTTGAAATTAAAGTAGCTGCATGACGTTGACAACAATAGCAATTTCTTGATTCCATTCTGAATTGGTCCATTACACCAGTGAATAACTCCACAGAATAGTACTTTAGTTACATTATCTAATGGCGATACCACCAAGTGCAATTACAGTCTACTACAGTGGTTCTCGAAGTGTGATTCACGGAGAATGTTCCATCTAATTTTATGAAGGCTGTGTGCGGCCGGGGGGGGGGGCAAGGGGCCGGGCCCCCCTGCGTTTTGTCTGGCCCCCTCTGCTTATTTGCTCAACTTAGTAAAATGTATTACCTGCCCCCCCCCTGCTATTGCCTGGCCCCTGCTTTAGAATGCCATGCCCCTGCTGGGTATTTGAAAGTTTCTCATAAACCATCTTTCAAACCTTTTTCACAACAACTCTTTAAAGTCTGTTCACTGAAATCATTGTGTTGCAATCATTTTTAGGCGTAAAGAACAAGAATGAGTGTTAACATCTATTGGTGTAACCATCTATGGGTGTAACCATCTATGGGTGTAAAAATCTATGGGTGTAACCATCTATGGGTGTAACCATCTATCGGTGTAACAATCTATGGGTGTAACCATTTATGGGTGTAACATCTATGGGTGTAACTATTCGATGGGTGTAAAAATCTATGGGTATAACCATCTATGGGTATAACAATCTATGGGTGTAACCATTTATGGGTGTAACCATCTATGGGTGTAACCATCTATGGGTGTAACCATCTATGGGTGTAACTATTCGATGGGAAAGGCCGGTGCGCTCTGGGCGGCACTTTCTATACCGCCAGCTACAGGATGCATCTGCCATTATGTCGTTCTATTTTGGCAGAAGAGTTGATCCACCTCCGTTTCATACGCCACTATGTGAATAATGTCTATAATAACCATAGGCAAACTACGTCCCAGCGGACTAAATCTGGCCCACTGGTCTTAATCAGGCCATCCACTAAGTGAAGCTCAGTAATAGCATTTTATGTTATGGCGTTGTCCATTAAAGTTATATACATGTACGTTTATGTCAAGACTCCATGTATTTGGCTTTGGTCCAGCCTGCCGGTGAAATTTACGAACCCAATGTGATTCACGACTCAAGTCGTTTTCCCACCCGTTGTATTTGACGATAATAGCAACACGTACGACGTACTGGTATGCGTTTACGTTTTGGATGAACCCAGGCAAAAGTACATTGGGTGGTCTTTGGAAAAGGTTCTTTGTTGGGTGTGAGGGAGAGAAGAAGGTGGACGTAAATGCTGGCATGGCCTGTGCTTGTAGCTGGGGAAGGGGGAGATGCAAATATTCATTAGGTAGATGTAGGTAAGAATAATTTAGTGGGTGTGGGGGAAAGACATATATGCTGGCGTAGCATGCGCTAATTCTTAAAACACTCATAGTTTGTGTGATTCACCAATTACCCCTACACACGCACACACTATTTTAGCACTGTCCACCCCCCCCCCCCAATAAGTGCTCGGATTGCTTTCTTTCAAAAGTCGTTAACACTTCTTAAATAATAACATAACATGGGAGATTTTCACTCTAAAAAAAAGTATACATTTTAATTGGGTTAGGGTTAGCCGATGGGGCTTTGTCGGAAAAGGGGCCTTACCCTCTCTAATCCCCTGTCTCGTTTGCCTATCCATAAGAGAGGGTCTGCTTGAATGGATCTTTTAACGTATCTTTTATAAGCATTGCTGATTGACTTTCTATTTTATGTTACTTTTTAATTGGAAAGAAGACTACTGTAGAGGTCAGGGTAAAAATTACCGAGGGAAGGGGACAGTTTTTTTTTCGTAACCTTAAAAGCATAGTGGATTATTACATTATTCTTTTAATCAGGCTTTTATTTTATAATTTCATTAATATATCCATGTATTTAGTTTTTTTTTCATCGGAGTTATATGCACCCATACATCTATCAACCGTTCGATTGATTATATTAAATACATATAAACTTGAATACATGTTTTTTAAGGAGCAAATGCAAAAATAAATAGGGAAATAGTACAATAAAATTGCGAATCTATTTTCCCCTCAGCCAATTGTATTAGGAAATAAAGGTCACATGGAACAGCAACCATAAAAGTTTACAAAATGTCTGACAAAATTTCCATAAATTGTCTATTATGCTACATTTATTTAAGACGCATACATTGCTAGTTTTTATGCATTTTCATATATTTTAGGTGAACGATCAAATTTAAAGTTTTATTACAGAATTTTCTTACAACATCATATGGGTACCTTTTAAAGATGTTATTTTAAATGTATTCAATCTACTTACTAACCTCAAAATATAACTGGTCTGGTAATGCGCTCAACTCAACTCTACTGTGTCTGTGATGTTCATACACAGTCCTTAATAATTAAGACACACACATCGCTATATAAGACTTGTAATGCTACATCATTTTAAAACAAGTGAGTTCATTTAACAATATGTAAAACTGAAGCAAATCTCATTCTGCATAATTAATTCAATAATTGTATTCTGATAAGTTAATATTCATTATTACATTAAATATAATAATTAACTAACACTCATTTCTCAACGAGTCAACTTTTTTTTTTTTTTGGAAACCTGAGACTAGTGAAAAGGTCAATAGCTTAACGTTTTTCAAGAAATAAAGTGTTCATTATCTCATGATAATTATCATGATTATCTCATACATAATTGTAATAGTAATCATTACAGTAATATGCTGGAGTATTCTGTTTTTATTTAGTGCTACTATTTGTTGGTCATTGAAAACACTGATTATGGAAATCAAACTTGGTGGTTTGTGTTTCACTTCTAAATTTGATTCTGGCAACCTAGCAAGGGTTGAAAAAGTTTCTAAAGATGAAGAAGTTGCAGAAAACGGTACTTATTTACTGTAAAGATCATCATAAATAATATAAAATTTCTATCTTATGCTTATGATAAGTCAATTTTTAGTATTTTTATATCATTATTTAATAAATAAATAAGTAGTACTCTAAGTATAATCGACATATACACTTAAGATTTTTTTTTTTTGTGGGGGAAGAGGTTAAAACACAAATGTTACAAAAAGGTAAGGAAAAATATATAGAAAAATCATCAACATCTTTAATTACCAATAATTGCTTTCATTTTTACAATCATTATTAAAAATTTTTCTCCTTTAGAAGTCACCAATAGTTTTCAATATTCTGGTTCAAGTACTGAAATCAAGCCTGATTATGAATTTAATGTCTGGACTAATCCTGACTGTGGTGGTTCAGAGTTTGAAAATCCTAACAGGTTAAATGTTGTTTTTGTTTTTTTTAATAATTTCTATGTATTTTAGTTTGTAAATTTTATCATAAAAAAAAAAAATTTCTTGATTATTCACTGAAAAAAAGTTGAATAGTCTATACAGACTAGACCAAACAGATCTTTATTAATATATGATCAAAAATTTTCTTAACTGTTAAACCGAACATACTTTCTCAACCAAACAGATCTGAATTTATATATATATATATTCAAAGATTTTCTAAACTGCTAAATAGGAAGTATGTTCAATTACTTTTGTTATTCTTCCACTGAAGAAATTAAATTATTACTTTAATATTATTTATGAATTGTTTTGGTATTGATAATATTCCAACTGTTTAAAACTTGTGATGTTAGACTTGTCATTATTTAGTTGGTTTTTTTGCTTTACACTGATTAATTTGTAGTAGAATAAGAATAAAAGTAAGAGAAATTTCAGCTATGACATTTGAATAGAAAAGTTTATATTTCCATGTAGCATTTTTGGTTATGTTGGAAAAGTGAATATTTAATGGCTAAACTTATAATTATATTAAGTAATTGTTTTATTTTAATTTTTTTTGTCTTTCTAATTGACTATACTTTGATCCACAGGTCCTGGTTTTATTTTGGAATCAAAGGCTTGACTAACAACAAAGTAATTAAAATAAACATAATGAATTTAAATAAACAAGGAAAGCTGTACAGCCAAGGTCTTGCACCAATTTATAAGATTTTACCTGGAAAACCGAAATGGGAGAGGATTAGAGAAAGACCAGCCTTTGAGGTTTTATTTTTAATATATTTATTGCATTAAATTATTCATTAATGAAATTTAATTTTTTAATATTTCATAAAATGAATTAATTTTTGTTAATTAAGAATTGTATTTAAATAGTATAAGTTCTTTACACTCCATTATTATTGCTTTATTAATTTTTTTTTAATTTTGTAAACAAAAATTATATTTAATGAATAATATAGTAAGGCATTTAAAAAAAAAATATTTCAGATGATTGATGGCCAATTTATTTTGAGATTTACTTTCCGATATCCGGATTTAAAAAGTGGAGTCTTGTATTTTGCCTTTTGCATACCCTGGTCTTATGAAGAAAGTCAGAATCAGCTCAAGGAACTGGATGCTCAGTTTTCTGCGTGTCAATATTATTCAACAGAAACGTTTGTATTCTTCCCGCCCCCCCCCTCCCAGTTAATATAAATGTATAATTTTGTTTTAGGAGAGATTTAAAGCTTCAGATAAAAGATTAGATATCAAAAGCATTTTTCACTTCCATAATTTATACTGTGAATAGTTATTGTTAGGTTTTTAAACAACAATGAAAAAGAAATATTTACTTTTCAAATTTTATGTCTTTTTGGGTAAAAAATATGTTTTAATTTACTGAAAATCTAAAAAATTGTTTACATTTTACAAATATAGTGGGACGGATGGCCGAGTGGTGTAGATACTCGGCTGTCATCCTGAGAGTCCTGGGTTCGATCCCCGGTGGTGAGGCCCATGGAATTTTTCCAGGTGAAATTTGGTGCAAAGTCATCCCACAAGTTCACCCAGCTTTAAATGGGTACCTGACTTTAAGTTGGGGAAGTAAAGGCGGCTGGGCGTTGTGCTAACCACACAATCCCTTCATATGCCGAGGTTATAGAAACATATGAACTCTACACTTCATCTGCCCCGAAGGCCCGTTAGGGCTAAGAAGGGAACTTTACTTTTTTTTTTACAAATATAGCATTTATGAAGTTTTTTACTTCATTATTAAACAAACTATAACAGAAAAAAATGGCTTTCTTATTAGCATATAAATCAGCATAAAATGTGCCTATTCACAGTAATGTGAAGTACCATTTTGATATGCATATTTTGTTTGTCTTTATTCAGGCACCCAGAGAAGATCTATTACCACAGAGAACTACTGTGTCATTCATTAGATAAACTTAGAGTTGATCTCATCACAATTTCTTCTTGTCATGGGCTTACAGATATCTCAGAGCCTCGGTTTGACAAACATCTTTTCCCTGATAGGGATACACCCAGATGTAAAAGATTCATGGGGAAAAGAGTGAGAATATTCTACTTTTTTTACATGCTACACTTGATATATTTCTACTACAAAAAAATGTATGATCTTCAACTTGATGATTAGAGTGGCTAGTTATGTTGGGCCATGGTTAGTTAATCTGCCTACTAACAAGATAAGATTCTTATAAGTAATTCCTTATTAGTAGTAATTCCCACACAGATTTTTTACCTGGAGATGAACGTGTCCCTATAGATTTCTTCTTTTTATGGCATGCTGTCTTGATGCCCCAGTAGCTAAAAGAAGAGCAAAACTATACTACCTAATATGTAGCACATAGAAACCTGTGTGCTTCATAGGTTACTCTATAGGTTGTATTCTACTAGCCAGTTGCTTTGTAATGTCAGAAATATTCACATATATCATAGTTAGTTAAAAATTTCTTAAAGTAATTGAATTAGAAAATTTTAATAGCATTTAGTTTTTTAATGTTTTTATTATATTTTATTTTATTAGGTATTTGTATTGAGTAGTCGTGTCCATCCTGGTGAAACTCCAGCAAGCCACGTGTTTAATGGTTTTCTCAATTTTATTTTGAGAGAAAATGACCTTCGAGCTATAAACCTCCGTCGACATTTTGTTTTCAAACTGATCCCAATGCTAAATCCGGATGGTGTGGTCAGAGGGCACTATCGCACAGACCCCAGAGGAGTGAATCTCAATCGAGTTTATCTTGATCCTAATCCAGAACTACACCCTTCTATTTATGCTGCTAAAAGTTTGATTGTTTATCATCACATACAAGAGAGAGATAGACGAGACAATACTATGGAGCACATTAACATTGAGTTTCCTGGTGGTTATAAGGTCTCTTCCAGCAGTCTTCATTCCAGTCATGAGGCAGACAACAAAATTGACCTTGGGGACTTTGTAAATCAGATGACTTCTGAAACAGATGAAACAGGGAGTGCTTTTGAATGTGATGCCTCTCCAGTTAGTGGCAGAGATAACATTAAGTCCCTTAGCTGTCGTCTGAAGCAAAAAATTTTGGAGTTGAATGAGGACTTAAATATTGGCCATTTGGGCGACCATCACTGGCCTACCCACGCTGGGCACTTGCCTCCACTATCCTCCAAACGAAGCCTTGAGGAGAGCATAGCTAAAACCAATCAGCTGCATCATACCCATACACATCATCACCACTCACCTCGTCAGCGGCATTATTTTAACCATGAACATGAATATCATCAAGGTGAATCAAATTTAACTGCCGATCATGGGTACTTGGAATCTCAAGCTGATAAAAATACCTTCCCAGAAGCTCATCATCTTCATTTACAAACTCACAAACATGGCTACCATCCTTTATCAACTAGTGAAACTGAGTTTAGTTTCATTCCAAAGCCTGGCAAATCTTTTAGTCCACGTAATGATACTGGTAACATTGTTGTGTCTCAACCAAATAATTCTTCAAACCATATCATCACTCAAGATTCTTCTAATTCGTCTAAGCCCTTGATTGAACCCCTAGATTTGACAGAGCTTGATGAATCAGAAAACACCAAGAAAATTTGCAACCAAGCTCTTCTGGGATCTTCTTCAGACTGCAGCATGGTAAGTTAGAATATATCCTGTTTATCAGTTAAGTTTGTGGACTCATACAGACTCTATGAGGACATAATTGTAAACAATAGTATAGTAAACTGATTACAGCAGAAATTGTTAAAAACCAAAACTCAATAAATTCAGCATGAATTAATTTTTTAAAGTTTTTTCCAAATAAATTATTTATATGCATTATATGAACTTATAACTATTGATTTATATATTTTAATTTAATTAATAGCTATATATGTATTATTTTGAGGAAAAAAAAGACATTTAGTGAAAAACTAAAAAAATGTAGATACAGGCCTCTCCAAATTTATCTGTTAGATAAGCTTATTTGATGTGAATGAACTTTCAAGCAATAGAAATTTGATGGATAAAGTTCGAGCGGATTCAGAGCTTAGGCTCAAACTCTCTTCTCTGAACATGTCTGAGGATTTCAATAAAAACAGGTAAAACGTAAAAATATTTGTACAGTACCTAGTTAATACATGTACTAATGAATATGTGTATATTAAGATTTTTTAAAATTCAGCAAACATTGTAATTCTAAACAAAAAAATAGGTTTGTTTTGTCATGTAGTTGAGCTTTAATTTGACTACAATTGTGAAGCAAAATTAAAAACAATATTAATCAAATTGTTAAACCAGCACTGCCGGAAACTCTGATGAACTAGATATGGAGACGGATAGAATGGGGAATGAGGGATCTGAAGCTGAAATAGACAGTGATTTCTCTGCCATTGGAGAAGGTACTAATGCCCCACATCTCAGAGACCCGGAGCTGATGAAAATTCCACCTGATAAAAGTGGTGTGGCAATTTATGTTGATCTTCATGGACACGCTTCCAAACGCGGCTGCTTTATTTATGGAAATTACTTTGAAAATGAAGATATCCAGGTAAAGTAATTAAAAAAATATATATAACTATTGCATGTTATTTGAGGTTGACTGTCGTGCTAACATGTTCTCTGACAGTTAAATTGGTCTTCTTAGGTTGACAACATGTTGTACCCTAAACTTATTGCTTTCAACACAGCTCACTTTGATTTCACTGCTTGTAATTTTTCTGAAAGAAATATGTACTTAAAAGACAAAAGAGATGGTATGTCTAAAGAAGGCAGTGGACGTGTTGCTATATATAAAGCTACTGGGCTAATTCACAGGTTAATCTTTTCTTTTTCTTTTTTTTTTTTTGAGCGCATATGACTGCTTATTAAATTTGCACCAAATTTTTTATTTTATGTTAGGCTGTTAATGAGGTATTGTAAAAACAATTTATTATAAATTAATTAAAGCTTTATTCTATCACTTAATCTCTGTTCTACAAAAGATTGTCTAATTTTACTTTTTTATTTAATGAAAGGGGGGGGAAAAATGTCTTGAGTTTATTTGTTTCTCTTCATTTAGCTACACTCTGGAATGTAATTACAACACAGGTCGGATGGTAAACTCTGTTCCTCCAGCTGCTAATGATGAGGGAAGAGCTACACCTCCACCTCTTTCAGGTTTCCCACCAAAATACACACAGGCTCATTATGAAGATGTAAGTAGATAAAGTATCGAAATATAAAAAAAGGTTTTATGGTTTTTAAATAAGGTTGTTTATATACTAAGCACTAAAATTTCAATTACATTTTTATTTTAAAACAGAATATATTATGTTGCATGTCTTTATTATAATTAAAGTCTTACTATTGTCTTATTGGCCTTGTTTATTATTGCATCTCATTGTTCACCTTTTTTTGTTGTTATTTCTATTGGTTTTTGCAAGGAAACATTGAATTCTCACTAAGTTCGTCATTTTCAGAAATAATCATTTTTTAGTTATAGGATTAGCATTTCATCAAAAATAGGCTGTTACTTATAAAAAGTGTATTCCATTTGTAAATGTCTAATGTATTCTTCAAGGTAGGGAAGGCTATGGCTGTAGCAGCTCTAGACATGATTGACTTGAACCCTTGGTCACGTATTATAAATTCAGAACATGGCACTTTGTTAAACGTACGAGAAGCTGTCCGCAGATATCTTAGAGGTTTAAGAGGACAACCAAGGGCTCCCAGAAATTTACCACTTAAATTTATTGGTAACAGCAAAGCCCAAAAGTGAGTAATTTTATTTCTTAAATGACATTGCAAAGAAGAATTCAGTTTGTTTAGCATCAAAATGTTAAAAGGTTATGAGGCTGTTGAGCTTAAAAAATTATTATTATTACTGATTTTTTATTGTAATATATATTTACCTACTACAGTGGTAATTTAAATAATTTTTTTTTCATAAAAGTGTAATAATCTACTTTTGTTAGTACTGTTCAGACATCACAAGCTAGACGAGCTAGCTTGACAGATATGGGAACCCCAATTACCAACTCTAAGATGAAATCTGTACCTGAGGTTTCTAGTCGATTATACCCAAGGCCTAACAACCAAGCAGCCCAACCAGTTAAGAGAGAATTAGGACCAGTTAGAGAAGGTTTTTTTTTCTTCTAATTATATCTTGCTGTTAGATAGATTTTTCTCTTGATAATAAAATTTGATATTTAACTTATAGATATAGACTAAATAATTGTGTCAAAACAAATTTATTTTAGTTAACTATTTTTGAGAATGTATGTATTAATTTTTCCAGCACAAAGAATAAACTTGGCACAACCCACCAGTGTGCGAGGAAGAATGTTATTTAGCAATGCCACTTTTCCTAGAAATTCAGCAAACAGAAGCCAGGCGTCTGTTGCTCTCAGCACATTGGCCGTTGAACAACAGGTCTCCAGCTTGAACATAAGAACAAAAGAATCAGAAAATTCATTGAAAACTCAAGAGTCAGTTGTTCATCCAACTTCAAAGACTTTTGAGGTATCAACAGGGATGAGGTCCAAGGAGGACGCAAAAGTTAGTCCACTGAGGCCCGTGCGTATTTTTATTTCGATACACAATTACTGACAGCATCTATACAAATATATTTTCTTACATCAATGTAAATATTTGACAATTTTATTTATACATGTATTGACTTACATTTTCTGATTTTTCCCTTTTAAAATGTATGTTAAGAAAAAGCACTAAATTTATTAATGCCCAGTAGACTCAATAATCTGGTCTAACTTGTCTGAAAGGCAAGCCATAGATTTTAAAGGCCTGATACGTTGGCCTTTTTAATTTACTTTCCTGTCATCCATATCAATTTAAAAATATTATTTATTAAATGTTTCTATAATTCATATAGTATGGCCTATTAGCACAGGCCTGTTGATCTATAAATGGTTCTTATGTAAATTTAATTAATCTATTACAGAATGAAATGAATGCACTGCTTATTTTAAGATAAATTTAATCTTGGTAAACTTAATTACATGAAAAATAAAATTCATGTACGCTGTACATTATGGATAGATAATTGCATAAATTTAAAACCTAGACAGAAATTATACTAAATTATATTACTGTTCATAGATATAGGATTACACTGATAGATGATTGTTGACCTAAGATGAAAGTGTCCATATCAGATTTCTTTTTTAAATAACAGATGCCTGCTTGCAAAGCCATGGCAAATTAAATTATTCATTTTATTATGGAGATTTTACAAAAATTATTCTGCTAGTTTGGTTTCTTTTATATTTCTAATCTACCTTTCATTAATAAACAAAAAGAAACAGATCAGAGAAATTATAGAATTATAACTATGTTGACATGTATAAATAAATATATTATGTAATTACAGTAAAACATTGTATATATGTACATTTATTTATTAATTATATCTTAACCGTTTGTTAGTTTTTAGTTTAACTTAAACCAATTCTGTTAAAAAAAAATGATAAATAAAAAATTTACAAGATTCCGTAGGTTTTTATACTTTTGAAAAAAGAAAAATGTGTCATTCACACAATTTCCATGTTTTTTTGTACTCAGGTAAACAAAAGGTCGACACCTACTCGTAACCCTGTAGCAAGCGGTGGGAAGTCCAGAACTCATCTTTCAACATCTGCTTCTCAAAAACATGATGCAGGATCAAATATTAAATTTGAATCTTTGGGAAATCATAGTCAGAGAGTGGATTTAATGTCTGAAAACAAACAGACCAATGTTGACCTACTGATGAATAAAGAAATCACTTCTCAAGCAATGGTAACTGATAGCAATCTAACAGGCTTAAAAGATGGCAGTTCTGACAATGTCTTTGGAATAACACATGGTGATGGAGATTTGAAGAACACAGAAGGGAATTATAGGTCTGGGTAAGTATTTGTCTCTTGAAGTTATCCGTTAGAAATCTGCCAAATTCAGAAAATTATCTGTAAAATAATAGGTACATAGAGCCTCAGAATATAAATTTAAAAAAAAATCAGTTTGCAAATAAACTTTGGGAATGATTTCTGTTGCAGCCAATGAACAGAGAATGAACACACACACACATGCTTGTATCCACAATCCCATATGCTCATTGTTACTCTGCCACAAAATGCTGTTTACAGAAAATTATTTTTTTTCTCCCTTTTTCATTAAGAGAATAAAATTAGTTAATAGCAATATGAAGCTTTTTAAAGTAGATGTTAACATTTTATGACTAAATCATCATCATCAAGCCATTGGTAAGGTTGACTTTACTGTATAATAAAATAAAAGTTACTATAAAAGAAAATGACACTATCCAACTTAAGCTATCAAAGAAAAAGAGACAGCCTTTGATTTTATAAGAACATTCAGACACTGAACACTGTTAGACCAAAATGGGTTGAAGATGTTATGTGTATTAAGCTCGGATATTTTATTGCCGGATTGTTTTTCTTTGAACTCATCACACTTCATGTAATGTTAATTGTCAATCTTTCAAAATGCATATTTGATGTATTGATATTTTATGTTAACGTTAGTATTTCCTTAAATACATAATTTATCTGATATTTTTAGAGTACTTATTAGCAATCTCAAACTTGAAAATCTAGTGATGTAGTCTTGTAAATATAGGCTTACTTCAAAATTAAACCATGGAACAAATCAGTTTTTCTCTCTCATTCTCATATATGTATGTGTGTGTGTTGTTAGTGCATATTTTGCATTTTATATGTCATATATTGGTCTTTTTAGGGCATATATGTAACATATTTCTGACTTTTTTATATCATAGAAATCTGAGCCTTAATAATTATTAACAGCCAACATTTCAACTAAAAATATGATCATATAACAGATTTTCCAAAGCTCTGCTGTATACTGTAATGGTGTTTACTTGCAGATAACTATTAGATTTAAACAATGTATAATTAATGTAATGATTTCATGTATTTTTTGTCATATTCAATAATGTGCTTTTTTTTTGGAAACCTTCACTAGTTAGGATTGAAATAAAATAAAAGCATATTTCAAATGCAATACATTTATTATCATTACCTAGGTCAAATCAGAAGCGACGTAAGAGACTCTATAATTTATCCAAGAGACGACAAGGCTCAAAACCAAGTATGACTCTAAGAGGTTTGCAAACTAAAGAATCTGGCTCTGAAAATAAGTTGGAAACCCAGTTCACACAATGGAAGAGACGGCACTCAAGGCAGCGAAGCTTGACAGACACATCTATGTCAGTTCCACCAGATCTTTTAAAAGACATTTCACCTGCTCAAGGGGATTCCACTGTATTATTAGCCAATCCAGAAAAGAGTATGCTTCTTTACTTTTTTAAAAATTATCTTACAGTAGACTTTTGAATATTTGTCTTCATCTGGTCGAAGGGTATGCCGCTTACTGCCAAAGACCAAGAGGTCAGAGCTCTATGTCCTGTTTAAACTATACCACCAACTCCTTTCTATTAATAAAACGCTCATGTTTTTCATTTTATAGGGATAATACATATTAAAAATGCCATAAAGTACAGTGAAATGTCACTATAATGAAATTGACGGGAACTCGAAAAAATTCATTCGTAATACTGAAAATTTGTTACACTGAAACTGGGGGGAGGGGGAAGAGTATTACGACGACATTTTCTGTTCTTAATATGTGGATATAGTTCATTTGGGTATCAATGCAAATATATTGTGTCATTTTAGTCAATTTTTTTTGGAAGATATCAAGCAAAAAATATGTTCAATCACACTACTGATTGCTATTTTTGCATGACAAATCTAGATGGTATCAACAGAAAAATTAAACATCATGTAAAGTATCCCATAAAGATCACAACTGGATGGTATGTATGGATGTTAAAGTTAACGCGCTTGTGCTGGGTCTACTAGGTAGCTACACTACGTACCCATGTTTCCTCTGTTTATGGGACAGCAGGGCAGACAGCACTACGTAAAACGCAATTGGCCAGCAAGACGTCATCTGAAACCAGGCTCCTATAATGTTCTTTCAAATGCTCTTGTCAACCCTCAGAAAATTTTGCTTCCACCATTACACATCAAACTTGGCCTAATTAAAAACTTTGTCAAAGCATTTTGCATTCCTCAAGGAGAAATTTTCATGTATGTATAAGTGAGGCCAAATTGGATGCAGGGATTTTTGATGGCCCACAAATTAGGGAGTCCAGACTACGAACTGATGGCTGAGGAGCGACTTCATGGCTTCAAAGCTTTTGGAGCACGCATGTCTGTGAAAATGCATCTCCTCAGCTCACATTTAGACTATTTTCCTGACAACTGCGGCGATATGAGTGAAGAACAGGGGGAGCGTTTCCATCAAGACATTTGTGTGGTGAAAGAGCAATACCAGGGACGCTTGGATGTAAATATGCTTGCTAACTACTGCTGGTGCCTCAAAAGAGATGATCCAGATGCAGATCACCAACGAAATTCTTTGAAAAAACTATTTCTTCCACAATAACTTAATTTTTTTTTCTACATGTGTTCTTCAATTTATATTACAACAGTATTTTTTACTTTGATATAGAATAATAACTTGACCTGATTGTAAAAAACCAGTTACATATTTGAAATCAGCAAAATAAATTGATCTAGAAACATTTGAAAAAAGTCAGACCTCAGAAAAAAAATTTTCAAACGCAGACAAGTGTAATCACTGTCCTTATGCAACTGATTTGTCGGATGTATTTTCAGTTAGCAATATTTATTGTAATTTTTTTGTTGGATTACTTAAAAAAAAGTTCAAGTTTATTGCTTCTTGAAAAAACTTTCCTGCTTTTTTTTAATAGGTCCATTAAAAAGAAGTTTACTGAAAAGCACTGCTGTAGTACTAACACCAAGGTACTTAGAAGGAACTCTTCTGTTTGCTTTGTCTCCTATAAGTCAATTTTTTTGGTTGTTTATTACTTTATTCAATTTTGTTTTAAGAAATTGCTTCTAACCAGGTACAGTACATTTTTTCTCACATGTCCATGATTATTATTCATTTTAATGAATTTCTCCTTCACTTTGACTCAACTAATGAAATGTTTGTTAAAATTTTACAAATTGTCAATTATTAAAATTATTCCACAATTAAAGCCTCTTCAATAAATATTGAACAATTTTAATTTAATAGCAGTCAACTTTTTGTGAGTTGAGGTTGAATATTTTCCTATATAAGGCTGTAAATGAAAGAAAAATACAAAATAGACTATTTTTTGGTTAAGGGATTGTAGAATTAAATATCCTGTAATTTTTGTGAGTGTCTATTGTGTACATCTAAAGCACAATATCAAATGAACATTAATGAAACAAACTTATCAAACTTTATGACCCATTATATATTGCATACAAAATTTATTTTTAGAAAACATACTTGATTAATTAAAATTGCATCTAAAAAAACATCTTAAAATCACAAGATTTTTCATGCAAAAGCAAGTTTGGTTCAATTTAAAAATGATAAAAATGTTTTTTATTTCTAAAACAAAAGAGATTTGTATTTAATTAAGATGAAATTGTCTGAAAATAAAAAATTCAAGCCAAAAATTGTCAAAATACCTTTGTCTTTATGGTAAAAAAAATTTTTTTTTTAAATTTTGGGTTATTTTTCTTAAGAATATTACTTTCTTTATTCTTTAATATTTTCTTAATTCTCCCTTTTTTTGTTGGATTTAGTAATTTGATAGTGAAGTTGACAGTATTATTCCAATTATTAATATTTCTTATTCATTTAATTTTAGATATTTCTATTATAGAAACACAAAGCTTGTCATTCTTCAATTTTCTAATTCAAGGAAATACTTTTGTTTGGCTCATTTTGAATTCTTTTTTTTTTATTAGCTATTTAATACTTTTTTCATTATTAAAAATGTTTTAAAATAAAGTTAGCTATGATTATGAGATTTAAAAATCATTTTGTATTCATTTACATTAGTTAAATTGGAAATATTTACCATTGGCAAATTTCAGTGTAAAATGTTTGTCAGAAAAATTTAGAATAATTTTTATATACATTTAAATCTTTATTTCTTAAATGCTGCAGGAAAATATCTTTAACTATGGTATGTTCATTATTATTATTTTTGATCTGGTAGTTATCGGTCATTGCATATTTCAGAAACATGTGCAACTTTTTAAATATACTCTTAGGTTATCTCTTAAGTAATTAATGTTTAATTTAGGCAAGTATCATTCTATGCAATTTGTGCTTCATTAGCTTTCTTGTCAATGGCGGCCTATTTGTTTATAGAGCCTAAATTTCTGTATTAAAAAATGTGTAGGCCTTGTAAGCAGTAATTCAAAAATAAAATGCATATTTTGTGGCCTTTTTGCCTTAGTTATTCTCAAGATTTGAAAAGTAGTTATGTAATATTCCTGAATAAAGCTCTGTATCCAGTTAGAAAAAAAAATGCTTAAGTCATATGTGTCAGCCCATAATGTATGTGTATTTTGTTTTCAGAACTACCATCAATACTGGGTTACCCCACGATCAACCCACAACTTACAACGTAGAGCATCAGACCCCAGTCCTGGTAAAAAAAAATCTTTGTTATTTTACATAAGGCACTTGTTATTGTAAATATTGTTATACAATATTCCATTGTTTAAAATCATTTAAATTGAAATCCTAGCTGAAAATTGTCATTTTTTTTCACATTTAAAGTCAAATACCATTTTGTCGAAACTAATTTTATTATTTTAAAACATCACTACAATTTTTTTTTTCAGTCATCAACACCTAGTGCCGATGAGGAACTGAGAAACACAAATATTTCTTACCCAAGAACAAATATCTTTTGGGTGGAATTCTAAGACTTTTTATATATTGGGTGGAATTTTAGGACTATATATATATATTGGGTGGAATTCTAAGACTTTTTAAATATTGGGTGGAACTCTAGGACTATATATATATTGGGTGGAATTCTAAGACTTTTTAAATATTGGGTGGAATTCTAGGACTATATATATATATATATATATATATATTGGGTGGAATTCTAGGACTATATATATATATATATTGGGTGGAATTCTAGGACTATATATATATATATATATATTGGGTGGAATTCTAGGACTAATGATATATTGGGTGGAATTCTAGGACTAATGATATATTGGGTGGAATTCTAGGACTATATATATATTGGGTGGAACTCTAGCAATTATTCAATTGGGTGGATTTCTGGCATTAATTATCTATATGCTGTAGTACTAGTACTACCATACAATATATTTTCTGTTCAGTGCTGGTAATAAATCTCTATTTGTTTGGCAGAATTATGTCATCATATAATCGTTAGCTGTGATTTTGTTTTGTCCATTACCCATTTGCTGATTGGAGTTCTAGAATTAATTATCTAGTAGAGATTATAGCATTAATGCCTCCAATATTTTGTTTTTATGAATACATGTATTAATAATATATCTTTGTAGTCCGAAATACATGTAAAACTTTTCACATTGACTTATATCTTGTAATTTTGCAACCTACACTATCTAAAAGTTTGTGTTTTATTAGTTTAGATTGAAAACTAAAGTGTACAGAGACTTCCATACAAGTATCTTGGCTCTGATTATCAATGTTTCATAGTTCCATGTTACTGTAAATGATTGATGACTAGCAGTATTAGGCTATTTTATTGTGTTTCTTCTAATTATAGAATACATTTATTATACTATATCTTATTTATTATTAAATTTGTCATTAGCTGTGATCAAATGAAATCAGAACAATTTATTTAGTTCCTTTTTTTTTTGTTAAACTTGTTGTTTTTTTATCTTATGTTTTGAATTTAGAAGTTCTGTTTTAATTTAGTTTATATAATAGCAATTTAAAGGCATTTTTTTTAAATTTTCCATAAAATAACATTTCTATTGCTTGTGTTCAGTCAAATTATTAGTTATTTTTAATATATAGTCAGCATTTTTGCAACCTTATATATTTCTAAAAAATTTAATCAAATTAAAAACAAAACAGTGATAGAAAACTTTTTTTGGTAGCTTGAACTTTGCTTGTAAATACATTTTGGGTTAGGCTAGTTTGGTTTAAAATGCTTAGTGCATAAATATATATATATATATAAATATATGAGGCCTTTGGGCATTGTGCTAGTCACACAACCCCTTAATAGGATGTGGCTATGGTCACATTTCATCTTCTCTAGTGGCTCCCTAGAGTTAAGGGAAGTTTGCTTACTTTACTTTATGAAGCATTAAGAGCCATAGTAGCGCAACCCACAATGTATGTTAGGCTAGTCTGGATTAAAATGCTTCATTTCACTTTTAATGTAATATCTATTGTTAGACGGAAAAAATAATGCATATAAGTGGGGATGTTTTATATAGTAACAAAAAAAAATGAATCAAAGTCACAGTTATAAAAAAGACTTTAGATGCAAGTCCTTTCATGCTAGCAGTAAAGATGTCTTTTTTTTTGTTGTTTTTTTTTCTTTACATTTTTTTTCCTCTTTTAGAACTTTAAAATAAGCGAAAATTTGAAATTAACTGGCAAAGACAGAACTCGTGGATTTTTAAACTCACTTTCTATAATTTTTGGTATTTTATGATCCAATAAAAATAATGTAAAATAAACATTTTTTTTTAATCCCCATCCCAGTTGAAATTACAATTTTGCTCTAGATCATAATAAGCCATTAAGAGCAATATAATATTTCACATCATGACTGTATTTACTGATGCTTCCATTTCAGATTTAAAAAAAACTAGCATTTGTAATAATTTTTAGACATATTTTTGGACAATATTAAATTGTGTTTAAAACAAAATCCCGAAATATAAGATAGCTCTAGTTGTCATTTTCTTGCATTACATAATGAAGTCTTTAATCTTTTTTTTTTCATTTGTTAGTTTATATCAATTTTTAAATGTTAGCAACTGTCTGCCATATCTCTTTCTGCTGTGTTGTTTTTTTTTTATTTAATTACTAATGTTATTGTTGAAATTCGTGATTAATTTTTTTTCCCTACATGATTTCTTGTATCTTTGAGAACTGTGTAATTTTTTTTCCTAACAATTGTACAAATATAATAATTTCAACGTGTAAAAACTTGTTTTTTCTTTTCTTTTTTGTTCTTTTAATATTTATTTAATGACACACTATATTTTTGTGTAAACTGCTGGACAATAAATTTTTAATATTCCTCAATTGTTTAAGACTTAGAAATTCAGTTCGAGAAAAATCGTTTGGTGTAGATATCTATAATGTTTGTAACAATCACTGAGATAACTTATATTTAAACTTAGCCCAGATCTACTTGAAATTTAATGGAATCAAAGGTTTTTATCAGAATCTTTTGGCAAAGCATTTTTTTGATGATTTCAATGCACTTCACCACATTAAAGTTATAACAATGAATGTATTTTACTTTTAATTATTGCTTACAATAACATCTATCAAAAGACTAGTTGCTATTTATTAGTTACAAAATTACTCCCAAATGCAAACAAATTTTTTTTTTTTTTTTTTTTTTTTAGGCTTATCATAACCTTTTTGTTTCTACAAAATTAATAGCAATTTTGAAAACAGCTAATAATTGGCCTATTTTTTCATGGCAAATCATTCCGTTCTACACCCTTGCTGCTTGAAATATCACAAAATTGAATTTTTAAAAAAAATCGTGAAGAAAGTAGGAATAAGCTAAATTATACATAAATTGTTCTCAAAAGCATACAAATGTATTTTAATGTGCAGGTCCCATAAAATCCTTTATTAAATTTGCTTTAAAATTTTCTACAAAATCAATACATAGGAAATGATGAGGTCCATAGATGTCGAATTTTGTTATAATTGTATACATATAGTTTTAAATATATCCTTTTCAGTAATAACAGTTTTCCCAACATGGTGCCCTCACTGTGTCATCTCACTTTTTAATGGGAACCCCTTGGGAGCGGGGCCCAATTTGGAGCAATCACGCGGATCGGTCCAAAGGCAAAGGGTCATGCAACTGTACCTGTGTTAGGGGCTATAATGTACCCTTAAGGGTTGTTTAATTTTACAACACGCTTTCGGTGTTTGCATGTGTCCCAGGGAGGTGGGGAGCGGGAACTGCTGAAGTATAAAACACAATGACAGGGAATGGTGACAAAATGTTATGGAGGATAGGTTTAAAATTTTTTAAAACAAGCGAATGACTCCAATAGGGTACAGTAATCTACTATATCATGATTTAACGATTGATGGTTGAATGTAATCAGAGGTGAATCATTTGTTGGAGATTGTCAGGGGACCCAAGATTATCTGTCGTAAGCCCTGTATTAAGGCTCCGAAAGGTACCTTTGATAAGCTTAGGGATTTCTTACGTTTTTTGAGAGGCCTAGGCTATGTTACTTCATTTTGCATTTAATGAAATATCTATTGTTAAACAGTAAAAAAATAACGCATATTTTTTAAAAAATATAATAACACAATTTTCACAGTTTATGGGCACCTAGTGCAAATTTACATTCGAAGGCCATATGTTTAAACAGTTTCAAATAACCGCTTTAAAGTCCTGGGTAATATATTTGACAACAGGGGCCCTTCCCTTCCATTAATTCATGTCATGTGGAAAAATTTAGGCAACGGCAAAATAAAAAGTCAGACAGTCCTTTTATTAGTGTGTGTGGGGGGGGGGGGGGGGCTGGCTAGGAATATCCTTAAAAGCGGCTTTGCCAAAGGCATTTAAAGTATAGGAACGGGCTAGGTCAGTGGTCGGCAACCTTTTGAGACGGAAGAGCCAAAAGTTATAATTTACAATTTTCTCTGTTTTTAAAGAGCCACTAAAATTCTTGTTTCAATATTATGTTATTTAATTAGGATTAGGTATATATAATAATATAATTATTAGTATTTGCACATGGAACTGGAAGGCCACAATTTGACATATAAAGAGCCGCAACTTGACACCGAAAGAGCCGCATGCGGCTCGCGAGCCCCAGGTTGCCGACCCCTGGGCTAGATGGATCAATGCATTGAATTCATTTTGAAATGCTGCTTTCGATTCTTTAGACATTGCTCGGGATACAAAAAAAATAATATATAATAAATATGGTGTAGATTAAGAAGCTTAAAATAATGCGCTAGAATTATCTGAGGTTTTCTGCCAGGTAGAAGGTAAATCTCTTTTCAAACACATGACCGTTTTAGTTTTATTTTGTGTATTAGGGCCTCCATCTGAGACGCCTTTAGTAACACTAACAATATTTCTATGCCATGTATTGGAATAAACTTTTTTTTTTTTGGTCCAACAAATTTTCATTGATGTTTTACTGCTCAACCAATGAACACATGACATCCAAACTGTGCACATAACTGATATACATGTATTAGGCATTAGCTTAATGTGTGTATGAACTAAATAGACGAATTATCTAAATCGTCCGATTTTATTGTTTATATTTACTATTTGTCTTAAAATAATGTTGATTTAGATGTTTTATGAATCATCTGACATGACAAAAATATAATAAGTAAATTTTTACAAGAAACCAAAATTTTTAGCGGTGGTTCACCTTTGACTTAATTTATAGGAAACCCGAAGTTGTTTGGGATTTTAATCTGAGCATGCGCAGACAGTTGTAAACAACGGATAATAACGACATAAATAAAGTTCATTTCAATAACTATTTATTGCAGATTGTTGTTATTTTCCATTTAAGTAAAATTTACGTCTGTTCACACATGTAAGTTCATGGTTGTTTTATTTAGTTGTTATTGCAGGTGCAGAAGCATGACGGTTTTTAATTGACAATTGAAGCTTGTCTATTTATATTTGTTTGTTATTGTTAATTTGTTATCGTTCCATTTCTTTTGTCTGCCTGAGGTGTGGGATATCCATGACCAAGCCTTGGCCCAAGGCTATCTTTTGCGAGACAAAGTTATTGTTATACATAACATAGTACTAAAGACTAGCACAGTTTAGTGTTGATTAATCTCTCGCCAAAGGATTAGTTTTGATTAATATTACTAAATATAACTATTTTTAGTATTTAGCTTATTTATTTATTTAGCCACCACACTTTTAGTCACTATGTAATACATGTTACATTGCAAGTAGGATGTCTTTCTTTTACAGAAATTTAAACTGGACTAGTGTATTTATAATGATTACACTACTATTACTGGTATTACTTGTAATAGTAATAGTATTAGTATTATCACTAGTCTTCTACTAGTACTAGCAGTGCAAGTGTCACTTGACTTTGAATTGTATATAATATATCATCTTCATCTTGAATTTTTTTAATATATAGTTATATTTTTTTTTATGTTGTTACAGTTTTAGTTAGGCATATAGGTAATAATATGATCCTTCTCCCCCCCCCCTTCTCTGCCCATTTTTTCAAGCACAATTAATAAGTCAAAATACATTTATAGACCAACCTGGTTTTCTCAGGTTGTCTCTCCCTTGTGGGTCCTCAACCTGCTATAGTGAGGACATATAATGTAGTAAGTAAGGTATGCTACACTAAAAGATGGGGACACATGCACTGTGCATACAAATGCAATATTTATTTATAGGAATAGGATATATACACACAAGTATATTATAGAAATAAAGCTGTAGTTTCATACTTAAAACAAGTATTTACATCTTCAAGTTTAATATCATTTAGTAAAATAAATTATTAATGAGAATAATATTTCAGTGATAATGTTGATGTGGATAGTTCTCAGTTTTTTGTCCCTATAGACATTTAAGCACTGGAATTTATTATCCGGCCTCATGCTCTTAACTGTTACAGTTTCATCTTTCCTATACTTTTAATGACTTAAGTGGGAAATGTAATAAAAAAAATTTTTTCTTTAAAAGAAAGTAAGGTCGTATCATAAGAATGTAGACTTATTTTTTGTACATATGCTGATTCGTAATGAGAGCCAGATTTACAATTGTAGGGGCCCTAGGCCAACTGAATTTTGAGGCCCCATCGTGAAAATATTGCTAAGCTGTTTTTGTTTACTAAACATTTTGGGGCCCCTTATTTCATGGGGCGGCGTAGGCCATGGCCTAGTTCAGCCTATCTGTAAATCCGGCCAGTGTAATGAGTGTAAATTATATGTAAGAAACATTAGTGGCAAAATTTCAACAAATGCCAAGGTTTTAATTTTTTTTTTTTTACGAATTAATGAAAACTTTTAAATCCAGAAAAAACTGTGTTAAAGTGGAACCGCCTTAAGTGGAGTATGACAGTATGTTTTTTAAATACATGAGCCTATAATAATGATTGAGCTAACAATATATAGTTATATATAATAAGGCATATTTGTGTGTGTGTATTTATTTGTATGATTAGGATCAATAGTAGGCCACCGGGCAGATATAGTGTAGGATTCATCTGTTTCTACGTCATGTGAAGGGATTATGTGGTTAGCGCAACACTCAGGTGCCTTTTCTTCCTATTTTTATGGTGGGTGGACTCTTTGCAGTAAATTTCACCTGAGAAAATTCCCTTGGTTCTCACTGAGGATCGAAGCTGGGACTCTCAGATCAATCGTAAAGTGCTCTACACCATTCGGCCATCTCTCCACCCAGGATCAGTAGTGAATTAACCAAAAATCAATAGAAGAATGTGCTTAGTCAGTTCTTAATGTATCTAAGGGACTTAATCTGGCACTGATTAGGATAAAACTATGTACTATGTTCAGTAACCTCAGTACCCTAATATAGTGTTCTCAATAAACAGGAATAAAACAAGCACCTTTCTGCTTTAGTGTTTATAGAATCCAGAGATAAACATTTCATACTTACATTTACAGAATAAAATCTTGATTCATACCTATAACATTATCTATCATTTATTGTATCATTTCTATGTTAA
>JAGDYQ010000062.1:1740650-1782567 GCA_021962125.1 Bulinus truncatus
GACAAGTGAATGCATTATTTGAATAACTTAAGATTTAATCACAAAAAAATCCAAAATAAAAACAAAATATGTACAGGTTGTAATAGTCCAGGCGAAACCACAGCATACTGCTATTAACTGAATCAGTTGGCAAAAATGTTGTTTTTTTTTGCCGAGTGCTGCAAACGAACTCAGTGCTACAAAAGACTTTGCGTTCTCCGGCGCAGAGGGGAGAGGGGGGGTCAGAATTCGAAAGTCCCCCCCGGCCCCAGCATGAGTTGGGCCCCCAAATTTTTTTTACATTAAATATTAAGTATATTATCTCATGTCATGGTGTCGAATGTCAAAATGCAGGGACCCACAAAGAGGCCAAGCCCCCCCCGGGCCCCCAAATCCCCAAGTTTAGCACTGCTCCGGCGCAAAAATCTAGACTATTCGCTAACTTAATTGTCTCTCTGTGTCTGCTTCCTGTTTTGTCTCCTCTCTCGCCCATGTATGTTTGTGTTCGTCGCTTCTCGCTGTCATCTACAGTTTTCCCGCCAAAACTTTACAGCGTAAGTGCCCTATGTCACTATTTCATCAGTCATCACTCATATCAGGAAGTGGGTAACAACCGGAACCAAACATATTGTCGGCGTAGTGTAGACGCCGTGGTAAATGGTCGCGATTCATAATAAATCTTGGGGGGTAGAGGGGGTAAGTAGTTTTTTCTAAGTATTTTGTTGGAAAAATATTTAAAAGCAAATTTGGTAAAGCTACCTATTTTAAAAGTAACAAAACAACAACAACAATAAATATAAAAATTAACTCGGATATCACACTCTTATCTATCTATCTATCTATCTATCTATCTATCTATCTATCTATCTATCTATCTATCTATCTATCTATCTATCTATCTATCTATCTATCTATCTATCTATCTATCTATCTATCTATCTATCTATCTATCTATCTATCTATCTATCTATCTATCTATCTATCTATCTATCTATCTATCTATCTATCTATCTATCTATCTATCTATCTATCTATCTATCTATCTATCTATCTATCTATCTCTCTCTCTATATATATATATATATATACATGGGCGTCGCTAGGAATTTTTCCAGGGGGGGAGGGGCAAAAATTTTCCAGGGGGGGGGGGGCAAATAACAACTTTATGACATTTTTTTTAAATGTAGGGGGGGGGAACAAATGCCCCCCTTGCCCCCCATGAATACGCCCATGTATATCTATATATAAACACAATAATGTTGTCGAGACCAAAAAATATAATTTTCATTTTTATTCTATGGACTAGGCGGAATTGTTTGGAGCTAATCCAGTAGCTGTGAGGATCAATGAGAAAGGGATGATGGCTGAAGATTTAGATGAGATTATGAGTACTTGGTCTCAGGTGAATCCACAATCAAAGCCACCCAGGGTGATGTATACCATAACATCCTGTAGTAATCCCACAGGTAAACTATACACAATAGAAATATACATCTAGTAATCCCACAGGTTTACTATACACAATAGAAATGTACATGTAGTAATCCCACAGGTAAACTATACAAATTAAAATGTACATGTAGTAATCCCACAGGTAAACTATACACAATAGAAATGTACATGTAGTAATATCACAAGTCAACTATACAGAATAGAAATGTGCATGTAGTAATCCCACAGGTAAACTATACACAATAGAAATGTACATGTAGTAATCCCACATGTAGACTATACACAATAGAAATGTACATGTAGTAATATCACAGGTTAACTGTACACAATAGAAATGTACATGTAGTAATATCACAGGTTAACTGTACACAATAGAAATAGAAACGTAGAAAGGGGTGATACGTGCCAGGGTCAAATGTGGGGTCTTGAGTTTAGTTTTTCTTGTCACAGAGATGATCAACATCTGTCCCTTGGGAGGGGTGGGGGATCTAGGGATACGTTAACGGAAAGGTCTCTCCACCCCTCTCCCCGTAGTGATTTCGTGTAAAGTCGCTACATTTATGCCACCGCATCACCCTTAATGTTCGCAATACAGTTCTTTTTAGGGCGGCCTCTCTTTTGGCACTCCTTCATGGGACGTTAAGTGTCCCCCCTATAGAGAGATCATTGTTTTAGGACCTCCCCCCCCCCCCGCTTTTAAAAATGTTGTGGTAGGGCTTCCAATTTGTTAGTGACGCCCCTGTATATACAATTAACCAATGGAAAAACACATAAACAGTAACCAACACTGACCGACACATTTAGCAGCTAGATGCCGAACGAAAAAACCCGCCCATTACCATTGCAGTTTATAAGAATGAATAAGGAAGAAACTATGAACGATTTTCTCTAGTTAATCCTCCCCACAGAGAGAGTCGGCGAGAGAGAAGGGGGGGGAGGGAGACACAGAGACAGACAGAGAAACAGAGATAGAAACAGAGAGAGAGAGAGAGAGAGAGAGAGAGAGAGAAAGCGTGAGGTAAAATTTTTGTATTTTTTTCCCCTCTAAAATTAAAGGCTATACGTGGTCAGAAGAGGCCATGGCTAAGGTATATAAAGTGTGCCGGAAGTATGACATCATCATCATTGAAGATGCTGCATATTACTTCTTACAGTTTGGCGAGGTGAGTGTATAGTGTATAAACAGGGCCGCCAAGAGGGGGGGCAGGGGGGGTCATTGCCAGGGGGCCCGCATCTGTAAGGGGGCATAAGGGGGGCCCGGCAGCCCCGACCATGTCAATTTTTTCACGACTCATTGTTTATTAAGGGGCCCGCAATGATGTCCTGCCCTGGGGCCCGCGTTGGCTCTCGGTGCCACTGTATATATAAATATATATATTTATATATATATATATATATATATATATATACCAGTTATTTGATTTTATAGTTGTTTTTTTAATAATTCTCAAGTAAATTTGATTTTACATTTTAAAAGAAGAATAGACAGCAAACCATGAGCATGTTGTTTAACGCTCAATGGTTTTTAAGTATTTAAATTAAAAAAAAAGGTTTGTAATAGATGTTTCATTATGTACATATTTAGATCGTTATATCTTTTCTACATTTACTCACAATGGTATCTCTCATTCGCAACAAATAAGCGTACCACATACAGATGAATAGATAGACAAATGGATAGATAAATATAAATACAGATATATAGATATAAATATAGATAGATAGAAATATAGATGGATAGAGTGAAATATAGATAAATAGAAAGGTAGGTGGATTGTTTCTCTGATAAAGTCTATAGTGATACAGTCTATAGTGATACAGTCTATACTGATAAAGTCTATAGTGATACAGTCTATACTGATAAAGTCTATAGTGATACAGTCTATACTGATACAGTCTATACTGATACAGTCTATACTGATACAGTCTACAATGATACAGTCTATATTGATACAGTCTACAATGATACAGTCTATAGTGATAAAGTCTATAGTGATACAGTCTATACTGATACAGTCTATACTGATACAGTCTATACTGATATAGTCTATACTGATACAGTCTATAGTGATACAGTCTATAGTGATACAGTATATACTTCTCTTTGTATCTATAACAGAGACAACGCAGCTTCCAGTCCATTGACGTCGATGGACGAGTCATCAGAATGGACACATTCTCTAAAACCATCGGTGCTGGGTCAGTCACAAATTTCATCCTTTGTAACCATTCAGTTTGTGTGTGTGTGTGGGGGGGGGGGTTAGCATATCAAACCCAACAACAAGAGACACTGTCGCAGAATAGCAATCTGTTGTGTTAAGATACCTCCACCCATCCTATCTATTCTCCCTACCATCAGCATAGAACTGCAATTAGTATTTTACAGAGGGGACACATGGGTCTGGTACTATGGGGGCGCGTTCCCTAATGGTACCAACACAGCCTTGTTCTTATGTATAAGTAAACTATGCATCTAGAGCAGCGGTTATCAACCTTTCTGGCGAATGTGCCCCAGAGGTGCAAAAGTACGTACAACAACGGCGTAGCGTGGGTATCGGCCGCCCAGGGCGGAAGACGATTTTGCCGCCCTCTCATTTAGGTATTTCAATTTAATCTATACATTTTTGCCGCCCCCCCCCCCAACAAGTAATAAAAAGTGCCGCCCGGTGCGGACCGCACCCCTCCCTAGGTACGCCACTGCACGGTCTGCACCTCAAACAAAAATTCGATAATAAATGTACTTATTATCAATATTGAATTGTTCTTACATTTCTAGTGCGATACTTGGGTCACGTGGTTTGTCGCCGAATCAAGTAAGAAAACTGGCGACATTCTTCAAGCTCATTGGTTGTTTTGAGACAAAAAGTTTTGCGTCGCTGCGTGCCCCTGCATAACCTTCTTCGCACCCCTTGGGGTAAGCGTACTACGGTTGAGAAGCGCGAATCTAGAGATGACATTTTAGTCCTTCGTACTGCCTCCATGGCCATTGCACTCTCATCTGCGATGAGGATTTAGAAAGGATACTGCTTAAAGTGTCCTAATAGTGATTTTAGCATCTCATGGGGCCGGGGCCCCTGCGTTTTGTCTGGCCCCCTCTGCATATTTGTTCTACTTAGTAAAATGTATTACCTGCCCCCCCCCTGCAATTGCCTGGCCCCTGGTGTAGAATGTCTGGCCCCTGCTGTAGAATTCTCACGCTACGGGGCTGATGGTTACAGAGAAATGAGTTGTAACCTACTAATATTCCAAGAAATTTCTAAATGTTATTTTCTCCCCATAACAGCAGAATAGAAATCTTTAGATTGTCTATATAATACATATGAAGTTTCGATCTACTCAGGTATCGTGTAGGTTGGATCAGCGGACCCCATGCCCTGGTTGAACGTTACGTCTTAAGTATGTCTCAGAATACAATCCACCCTTGCGTACTGTCCCAGGCAAGTAAACATAACATGTTTCAATTATAATATGACGGGCTGACCTACACACGTTTTGACGGGCTGACCTACACACGTTTTGACGGGCTGACCTACACACGTTTTGACGGGCTGACCTACATACGTTTTGACAGCGTTTTAGTTTCTTACGCAAATTCGAGGGGTGGAGAAACTTACAGTATTATTTTTTTTTCCTAATTTGTTTAGTACAAATACTCATGAAGCTAAACTGTTTTCAGTGGGACGGGTGGCCGAGTGGTGTAGATACTCGACTGTCAACCTGAGAGTCCTGGGTTCGATCCTCGGTGAGGCCCATGGAATTTTTCCAGGTTAAATTTGGTGCAAAGTCGTCCCGCAAGTTCACCCAGCTTTAAATGGGTATCTGACTTAAGTTGGGGAAGTAAAGGCGGCTGGGCGTTGTGCTAACCACACAATCCCTTCATATGCCGAGTTTATAGAAACAGATGAATTCTACACTTCATCTGCCCCGATGGCCCATTAGGGCTAAGGGAACTTTACATTTAAACTGTTTTCACGAGTTTAATACCACAGCTGGTTCTAACATGCACACGTGGTGTTCGGGCCCTTAATGTTCTGTACCCACTTCCTAGCATCACCCAGCAAGCAGTACAGTAAATGTGCATATAAATATTGTTTTAAGTCCGCCACAATCCGCAAACTAAATTGGGGTCCCAATCAGCACACTAAAAAAAATTAGATGCCACGTCTAATCACATGGCTCGCCCCCCCCCCCCCCCCGGCAATTGGTCGAATTTATGACCTTAAGCATACACTACCGGCTAAAATATGACATTAGCTACTATCATATAAATTTTCAGTCGCTACTTCATATTTTTCAATGATACTAACTATCTACTGGACTGAATAGAGTTGCATATTTTCAGGTAATGATAAACCATATTCTACAATCCTGGGGTTATGAAAAGTTTAACCAACAAATGATCAAAGTTGCTGAAGTGTATCGTAAGAAAGCAGAACACATGGCGTCTATGATAGAGAAGTATTTGAAAGGTAATGATTCTCGATAGAGAAGTATTTGAAAGGTAATGATTCTCGATAGAGAAGTATTTGAAAGGTAATGATTCTCGATAGAGAAGTATTTGAAAGGTAATGATTCTCGATAGAGAAGTATTTGAAAGGTAATGATTCTCGGGAAGTTAATTTTTGTGTGTGTAAATACTCATTGAAAGAGTCTATTAGGAGCATAGGGGTAAAAAGAAGCTCACCTGTCATGATTGTCATGATATTCTAAGTTATCTTAGTTAACCATTGCCATGGTTTTTTAAGTAGCTAACCCATTATATATTAAGCCTCGTTATCTTGGCATACTAAGTATTTGTGGTTCACTGGTATATTAAATAGCCATGGTATTCTAAGTTGCTATGATATACTGGTATATTAAATAGCTATGGAATAATAAGTAGCTATGATATACTGATAAATTAAATAGCCATGGTTTACTAAGTAGCTATGGTATACTGGTATATTAAATAGCCATGGTATACTAAGTAGCTATGGCATATTAAAAAGCCATGATATACTAAAGGATTGTGTAGCCGGCACGATGATCAGTAACCTTTACTCCCCCCCCCCCCAAAGCTAGTAACCCATTATAAGCCGTAGGGGGCATACAAATAAATCCTAGATCGTATGGTCTTCGAACTTGGAACGCTCATGCCAAGCATCCATCCATCGACCATTCCTTCCTACCCTGCAAGTGTATTTAATTTTTTGTCTCATTTTATTTTCTTCATGTCTCTCACTATTCTTAGATTATTTAAATCAAATCGGCTTTGCCTGGGCATATCATTTTTAAATGCAAAATAAATTCCAATACAGCCAACATTAATTAATCAAAGAAACATTCAGTTGATTAACGATTGTTTTGACATTCGACGTCATGACAAGAAATAATGTACTTAACATTTATTGTGAAAAAAATTAAATTCGCACACTCCTTCGGACCCCTGTATTAAGTATTTTGTGAAAAAAGTTATGTAACTAGTCTGGCCTATATACACTAAACATTTTTAAAAAATGTTGTTGTTTAAGGTTTAGTAACGTGGAGATATCCTAGTGGCGGAATGTTCATGTGGATTAAGGTCAACGACTGTGACGACACGGCCGATGTTTTGGCTGAGGCAGAGGCCGCTGGAGTCTCTGTGATCTCTGGTAATTTCTTCACTTCCGGTTTCAAACCTTCACCGCACATTCGGCTGTCATTTTCTATGGTCGACAAAGAAAAGGTTGAAGAAGTAAGTTGTAAAGCTTACATAGAAAGTATTTGTGAGACAGACATGTATCTTATGTACAAGTGCAAGTAGTGCAACTGTAATCATACAAAGTGAGAATAAATTTACAAAAAATATGTAAAAATAGCTTGTATAAAAATGTAAAATAGCTCATCATATGCAATCTACATGAATTATCATTACTAAAATCTAAGTTGGGGGTGCCCATAAAGGTCAACAGATTAATAATTTAGTCATTGCTACTTCAAATAATGTAAAGAAATATTTTGTTCCGTATATTGTAGGCTTAATCAGTTAAGCTTTTAATTTTAGTAATGATAATTTAAATAAATATTTGTTTGCTATAATGCGTAATTTTGTATTTTAGGGCGTTTTTTATACAAAAGCTTTTCTTAGAAAAAAGTTGTTTTTTTTCTTTCATACTTTTTAGCTTTGAAATTAATAAACTTGCTATTGTTTCGGCACACTTTAAAATTACTTTAATATAATTTTATTATTTTGACAGGTTTATATAAGACTTTAAAAAAAATCATCTTCACTGTTTCCCATTTAGACATTGTTACAATGTTACCTTTACAAGCATTATTACAAACTAAAAAGTAATTAGCTTCGTTATTCTCCAAGACTTGAAATTAGAAAATTAGATAAAGTCCAAAAAATAAAAGAGTTACAATATTCAAAGGCAATCCCATAAACTCAACCAGTCAGCAACAAAACAGTGAAATTTATTAAAAGCTTATGTAAAGAAGTTTTTTATGTCCAAACATTTACACCTATGAAATATAGATCTATCATTTCGTTTTCTTGGACATTTTAAAGAAAATAAATTAGTTAATTTAACTAATCAAAGTCTACTGTTGTCGTCATGATTAACTAGATTAATTAACATATATTTAATTTAGTGTCGATGCGGCCCAGGTCATAACATACAAATAGGTTGCATAATGAAACTTTTTTTTTTTACAGGGTATCAAAATTATGGCTGATGTTTTAACAGCAAGAAAAAATAAAAGCCATGAAATGAGACCCTAGCCTGTGCTGTGCAGATTCACAGAGAAATTCTCCCTTTCTATGTAAAAAAAAACACACACACATACATATATATATATATTAGGGTGGGTCAAAAAATTTTTTTTTATTGAAACATTATTAAAAAGTTGTTGCATCATGGTAGTACATGGAATATGTGCAAATATTTGAAAACTACATAGTTTTACTACTCCCAACTTTTGTTCGAAATTTTAACTATATTTACTATGAGTTTTTTGTGGCTGAACATGTTAAATTTGTGACCTAGGTTATTCAAAAAAAAGAAATGATATGCATATAAATTTTGTGTTTTATCTTTATAACTTTTTTTATGAATAACTAATTAGTTCAGACAACTGGGATAAGCAATGCATCCATTTTTCTCTCAATATAACTGGTGTACCGTGTTTTCATTATCGGATCACGCATGGTTGTTTTATTTCATTTTTGGTTAATTTTTCAATTATTTTATTTAGTTCTTCTATGAATATGAGTTCTTCTACAAGAAGTGCAACTGTACATTCTGTGTTTGGGTCAGCAGCTGAATTGCCTAAAAGACAACTTCCAACCAGTGAAGATGTTTTCAAGGCTATTGGTGGATGCTTAAAATGGAACAACACAATCATAGCCTGCATTCACGAGCGCACGCATTAGCGCATGAAGTTAAACAATTATATGACCAGGCTAGTATCCCTACAAATGACATTACCAGTATAATTGTTCGAATAAAAAGATGCAGGTGTTAGGGATAGAGGATACTGTAAATGTCCACAATCAGTAATAATTTCTGTGCTTGAGTGGACATTTTGGATGGATCAAAAGATGGCAAGAAATATGTTAATAGACAATGTTGAAAAGAAAACAACAAAAATATTACAAAATCGACAGAAAAGAAAATATTCATTGATGCAGGGTGGCGATCAGATAGGAACCACAAATGATAACGTCAATGATGAGAAAGATAATGATATTCCAGATCAGGATGCTGAAGATGATGAACTACTTGATGCAGACTTCTCCAGCGATGAGGAATGTTCCAAATAACAAAACAGATATCAATATGAAGCAGTGGATCGATGTAAACTAAGCAATAGGGATACATGTCTTATCGTTAAAGCTGTGTTGAAGGACTTAAACATGTTAACACCATCTACAGCTCTGGATCCAGCAAAGATGCGTCGACATAGATAGGGCAGCCAAGGAACATACTGACGAGAGCAAAGATGTTTAACAAAAGAGAACAGGATTTTTGTGATCCATCTTGTCAAAGTGGGGCTAGAAACTTTTTCTATATGATACAACTGCTTCAGAACCTTGATACTGCTGATCAATCTATTATATTGCCTGTATTGGAAAATAACTGCTACTTTGCACATCCAAAAAACATTCTATTGGCTGCAGTTAGGACAATGATGAAGAAATTGGAAGGTATGCAGTAAATAAAATCATAACAGCACGACATAAACCAGCTCCATGCAGAGTTAGAATTTTTCAACAAAAATGACATAATCCTGAATATTGCAGCTAAATCATATGATCAGATAATTAACTGGGATCTTTGTGCAGTGACATCCCATCCTCTGCTGGAACATATTTGTGATGATGAACTTAAACGCAACAACCCAATCATACTAGATCAAATTCCCTGTCACTCTCAAGCTGTTGAAAGAGCAATTAAAGAAGTTACTGCTGTTAGTTTGAAAGTGTACGGACATTTCAAACTGCACGGACATAGCTCTAGACATGGGATGGTTTTGCAAACAAAGAAATCAAGGGATGTTCCTCCCAAAGTTGAAAGCAAAGCAAGTTTCCTGTGACAATCCATAAACAGTATTATTCATATGTACATTGTATATTTTGCATGAACGATTTATAGATTTGTACAATTTCATATTACTTATACCAAACATTCTAAATGTTGTAAAATGTCATACATTTGAGGGAGGGGGGGGGTACGGGGTCAAAGCAAAATCTTTTTTATTATTAAAGTTTAAGACATTTTAATATCTTAGAAATGATATAGTAGATTTAAAAATAATTTTGTTCAAAAAAAAATATTAACATATTGATATTTGTGGGTGCGGCATGCCGCCATCTTGAAATTTATGACCTTTTTGTGGCAAATATTTCTGTAATATTTATAGACTGTTTCATAAAAATTTTCAATTTTATAATCAGAAAAGCTTACTTTAGGGAATGTCAAAGTACTTTTTTGATAATGTAATAAATAATTTTTTTATGAATTTTTAAAATTTTGCATGGTGAAAATAAGCAAAAAATGCTAATTTTGAAAATTAAAAAAAAAATGGACTTAAAATTTCTTGAAATGCCTCTGACATTCTATAAATGCACCTCTTCTACATAAAAATTTGAAGTTTTATCATTGAGATTTTCTTGCCATAGTGAAGCAAAATGTCAAAAATATTTTTTCCAGAGAAAAATGACTTTTAAGTTTTTAAATTATTGAAGTTTCTGAATGAGTAACATTCTGAAAATACATTTTAATTGATCTAAAAAAATTTTTTCTGCAATATAATTATTTCATAGTTATTATTGACATGTTTTAGTATCTAAAAATGTAAAAAAAAAAAAAATTTTTTTTGAGACATAGTGCATTTTTTTTCACCCCGTACCCCCTTGAATCAAAAGTTGGGAGTGGAAGACATTATCTGATTTCTACAAATTTTACATTTTTACAATCAGTAGGACCATAGGCAACTTTTTGAATATGTTTCAAATTCCCAACTCCAAAAAAATTTTTTTTGACCCACCCATATATATATATATATATATATATATATATATATATATATATATATATATATATATATATATACAGTCGATTCCGCTTAATTGGGACACATCGGGACCGAGCCTTTTTTCCCAATTAAGCGGCTGTCCCAATTAAACATACACATTTACTATTGGCTTCTTCGTTTGGTTTCTCTGAGATTTGTCCCAAATAAGCGGTGTCCCAATTAAGCGGAATCCACTGTATATATATATATATATATATATATATATATATATATATATATATATATCTTGTAATGACTAATATTTTTGTAATAATACTATTTTTTATTCATTAACCCGTTTTCTGTTATTGTTCCCCCCCCTTCCTTTTTTTTAAATGTGGAGAGTTAAAAAAAAACAATAATTTTACAATAGATGTCTTTTTTTAAATTTTTCTAAAAATTATAACCCTTTTAAAATTATGTTTAATAACATATTAAATCTACTGTAATCTTAATGTACTATACCTATTTTCGTTTAGCACAATAACTCATATCAGCACAGTAACGTTTGATGTTTGTCCATTCTTTTAAATTGTTGATTCATAAGTCAGGTATAAAAAAGAACATTTAAAATATCACCTTGACAAAAACAAAACAAAAAAAGAAAATTAAAAAAAAAAAACAACAAAAAAAATACATTTGAGCGTTTTGTTTCATAATGATCTACCAGAAGGAAGAAAATAATAAAACCTCAGCAGAATATGGATTAATAAACTAATAACAAATACACAATTAGAGTTAAATTCACCTTCTCCCTCCCTCCTCCAGCCACACGTTTTAACTTGCAGGATGAACATTTTGTCAAACACCATAAATAAAATGATGCATGTGGTTATTGTATTCTAGAATAAGGTCCCGTGATTCTATACCAATTTATCATTTTATTTTAATAAAATTAATTTATTTTACTGTTTTTCATTGTTATTTCTTCAAACATTGTAAGTTTGTTTTGTTATTTCTTCAAACATCGTAAGTTTGTTTTGTTATTGTTTGTATGTGCTGGTTGTATTGAATTCACTGTACTCTGCTCAGTCATGATTCATTTTTTTTTCATTTATTACGTAACACCTTCGAGGGGTTGAGAGTCGCTGAAGTGTGACATCACGTGACTTGGGGGGAAGGGATGTCATGAATTGTTATATCTCAAAATCCCAATTGGTCTTAAAATTAAAGTAGCTGCATGACTTGGACAACAATAATAATTTCAGAATTCTTTTTTGAATTTGTCCATGACCCCAGTAAATAAATCCACAGAAGTAGGCCTAATAGAAGTAAGATGCTACCTTCTTTATTTTCTTTTTAATAGTATTTTTTTTACTTAATGAGACGTATATGCGCTCTCTTGCAATGTGTTTGCGCGCGCGGACGCGCACAGCTTAGAGTAAACCCCAGATTATTATCTACTAGATCAAAGACCCGGACCGGCGAGTGACTCCTTATAATTGAGTTGTATCCCTTTGACCATCTTTACAACTTTACATCATTTGTGTACTACCTGGAATTCCCAAGACTATTTTTAGCCAAGCAAGAGCTCACTCTCCTTGAGTGAGACTAAATTTTTGGAATTCCCCAGTCTATTTTTAGCCGCGGAAGTTATACACACGCTCGCACTCGCCGGTACGTACGCCAGGCTAGACGATTCTGTATTAGATAATCTGTGGAATAAACACAGATCCATGATTTGTATAAGTAGCGAAGACTTTAGATTTATAATTATAGGATCGAGAATCTCTCTGTATATATATAGATAGATAGATATAGATAGATAGATAGATAGATAGATAGATAGATAGATAGATAGATAGATAGATAGATAGATAGATAAATAGATAGATAGATAGATAGATAGATAGATAGATAGATAATTAAAGCTCTATATCTGCTACAAAACTGAAATTGGGTTCATTTGGTAAGTAAAATAGGGGAAATCTATTTTAAAAATAAATGACAATTTTATTTTCCTTCTTTTGTTGTAGTTTGTCTTTGCAGTTGGGTCTCTAAATAAACGTGGTTGGCAAGGTTGGTTGGCAAGGTGGGTTGGCAAGATGGGTTGCGAAGTGTAAAAGTTTGAGAACCACTGCATTAGTGTATTGAACGTAGTCAGGAGTCCAGGCGATAGTGCCCTAAGTACGTGTCCAAACTCCCAAATTCAATGGTCAGCGTATAGCTCAATGTTAATAAAGAAGATACCTTCATGATCCAAGAAAAAAGCTTTAAACAATTCTTATACTTGGTACCAGTGTTCCCTCTAAGCTGTGCGTTTATGCGCGCGCGCAATCATTTTATAACACAGCGCTCATATATTTCACTTAGTAAAACTATTCATACACTTTGTTCCAGTGTTCTCTCTAAGCTGTGTGCACACATATACTTGAAAACAGGCAGGGCCGTTTTAAGGTCATCGTAGGCCCTAGGCACTTTCAAAGTCGTAGGCCCTCCCCGACTTCATTTTAATTACCCGCACTTCTTTGCGACTTGAAATCTAAATAAACTTTGAGGACTTCATATGTGACTTTGCTAAGACAAAGAAAAGTTAACATACTATAATTTACAGATCTACAGCACTGCAGCTTGACTTGCTCTGGTGCTCATCTCAAACGGTTATACATAGTTACTTTAATACAAACATTATTAAATTTTACTGGCTTTCTGAACTTGTTTTCACTTTATATTTTGCAGTAAACTCCACTTTATATTATCCTCGAGTTAGTTTTTGCTACACAGTAAAGTGGGACGGATGGCCGAGTGGTGTAGATACTCGACTGCCAACCTGAGAGTCCTGGATTCGATCTTCCGTGAGGCCCTTAGAATTTTTCCAGTTGAAATTTGGTGCAAAGTCGTCCCACAAGCCCACCCAGCTTTGAAATGGGTACCTGACTTAAATTGGGGAAGTAAAGGTGGCTGGGCTAACCACACAACGCCTTCATATGCCGAGATCATGGAAACAGATGGATTTTACACTTCATCTGTCCCATTTGGCCCGTTAGGGCCAAGAAGGGAAACTTTACTTTTTTACACAGTAACACCTCGAGTTATATTTTGCTACACAGTAACACTTCACTTGATATTATCCTCGAATTATATTTTGCTACACAGCAACACCTCACTTGATATTATCCTCGAGTTATATTTTGCTACACAGTAACACTTCACTTGATATTATCCTCGAGTTATATTTTGCTACACAGTAACACCTCACTTTATATTATCCTCGAGTTATATTTTGCTACACAGTAACACTTCACTTGATATTATCCTCGAATTAGTTTTTGCTACACAGTAACACCTCATTTTATATTATCCTCGAGTTAGTTTTTGCTACACAGTAACACCTCATTTTATATTATCCTCGAGTTAGTTTTTGCTACACAGTAACACCTCATTTTATATTATCCTCGAGTTAGTTTTTGCTACACAGTAACACCTCACTTTATATTATCAAGCCCTCTTGTAACGATAATGTGTTTATACTTTATTTTGACTAACATGTGGTCTGTGTTGGCATCTGCTCCTCTGAAGCTTCTGACATCTTGAACATCTGAACCATCTCGCCTGTCTATTAACCCATAATCTATTTGATTTCTTGTCACCCCATCTGGTGACCTCCATGTTTCTTTGTGTATTCTTTTTTGTGGAATTTTAGTGCTATAATGGGCTTGCCTTTGCCAGATGCGATATCAATTAGACGTGTTCCATTATCGTCGCTTTCTTCATGTAGGCTGCAACTTCCAATGGTCGGTCTGTATATTGTTTCTTTGCCAATCTTAGCGTTGAAGTCTCCTAACACTAATTTAATATCATGTCTAGGTGCTTCTTCATACATCCTCTCTAAGGCATTATAAAATTCAACTTTGGTATTCCCTTCTGAATCGTCAATTGGGGAATGGGCACATATTAGGGTCATATTGAACCTTTCGCCACAATCTTTTGTTAGCTGGTTTAAAGTCAATTATTAGATTGGGGATGTTTTTCCTGACGGCAAATCATGTTCCTAGCGTATTTGTGGTGTTCCCACTATAAAAGATGATATACTCTGTTGTTTTTATTATGTCTAAATTTTTCCATCTGATTTCTTGGAGTGCTGCTATTTTTATTGTGTATTTTCTAAGCTGTTCAGTGAGGCGGGTTAGGGCTCCTGCTCTGTAGAGGCTTAGTGTATTCCAAGTCGCTAGCCAGTAATCATGTCCGTGATCGTTCTAAGGTCGGTTTTTATTTAAATCAGTCCGGTTTTAAAATCGTTGTTTGCCTTTCGTTACTTGCTTTTTTTTTTACATGAATGGGTAGTTAGCGCTGTGCACAACCACTAGGGTGTTGCCCCTCACAGTCTTTGGGTCGCTGCCTTTGTTTAAGGTTAGGTCCCTTAGCCTTTGTTTATCACTCCACTATCTACAAGGCAGTAGTTGACTGCTTTGGTCCGCCCCGAGAATTTTATTTTATAGGTACTCACCATATCTGGCGAGTTTTCCCCTATCCGCCACCTCGGGATGCGCCCGACGGGAGTTAGGCCTCTCCACACGGGAAAATATATTTTAATTTACTGAAAATATTAAGTATTTTTTAACTTCATTATTGACAAAACTATAATAGAAAAAATGGCCTTTCAATGAGTTTAGATTCATTCCAAAGCCTGGCAAATCTTTTAGTCCACGTCATGATACTTTAAATACTGGTAACATTGTTGTGTATCAAGCAAATAATTCTTTGTATTAAATTTAATTTTTACAGTTCAATCATCTAATAAAATATGGTTGTATTACTCTGACACTGCACTAAATAGCAGTATCGAATTAAAAATTATTATTACATGTATGACCTTGTATGAATTGAATTATGAGTGAACAGATAGGCTTTAAATATTTACTATAGACAGTCTGGTGATATCTTTGAGTTTTACATGTTAAGTCTATTGGTTGTCAATGGAATTTACAAAGAGGCATTGCATGGATCAACTGAAACTTATTTTATTGATTGCATGTTGCATTTTTAATCTGCGCTTCTAATATTAATTACTTTTAAAATTACACCGGCAATGTTAAAAGCTTAAACTATGATATGTTTATACCTCCAGATATGGTTACTTTTCCTATTACTTAAAAGCTATATATGCAATATTCTATATGTTAAAAAACAACAACAACAATTAAATCTTTCTTTTACGATGCACACATACAGTGGCGTAGCTAAAGTACACGTCGACCGGGGTGGTCCGTTCAAATGTCACCCCAGTGACCCCACACGACCCTTTGCTGAATGGTTAGGTGTAGCTAAATTTTCATACATACTCTACCTCTAGGCTCTACTTTACTCTACTGACTGCTTACATGTATGATCCAAGAACAAATCCGAATCCAATACCACAAAACAAATAGTTCAATTCCAAAGATTTTTAAAATGCAACTGTTCACTTTCAGAATATCTAAATGCAAAACACAGCCCAAAAGAATGTCCTAGAAGGAATGTCTTCTTGCTTTCATTGTGGCCTACAGGTTAATGACATCGTCAAAGTTATTTGTCTTGTAAGCTCGCATTCAATGGACAGAACAGCCAGATTCGACAATCTCGACTAGCTCATGGTTGACCGGAGGTAATTTCTTTATACGTTTCTTTTTGGAGAAACTTCTTTCACACAATGGCAAAGAAACACATATTGTCAGAAAGAATCTTAGAATCAGCATGATTCAACAAAGTCCCACTGGATAATACACCGTAGGAATTGCAGTACAGTCCAGTGCTTTCTTTCTCCAAGTTTATTTCGGCTGCTTGGTGTCGCCTTAAACGTAGAGTTTCTAGACAAGGTCTTCTTCAGACAGCTTATCATACACGGCTGTGAGCTTGGTAACAGACAACTGTATTTCTACTTCGTTGGCACAAATAATATGGTCTGACTGAACGGCAGAAAAAGTCAGCAAAATGTCATTCCCTGCCTTTACTCTCGTATCTAACTCCATATGAAAACTTCTGTGCTAAGTCGACTTCTTGTAAAACGTCACCCCAGAAAAACAAGAAAGGAATAAAAGAAAAGTCGCATATAGCTGGCAACAGATTGTGCGCAGCTCCTCTTGTCTCGACGCTTTCTTCGACATCACACAGAGCTTCTATAGCTTCCACAAACAGGTTAAACTTCTGCATCACTTTCTTCACTGCATCAGCATGTGCACTCCAGCGAGTTGTGGACAGTCTCTTCACTGTTAGGCCTGTTTATTTCTCTAGTACATCCCAACGATAGGTCGACAGAGCAAAAAAGTGTATAGCGCCTTAAGAAAGCTCAAAGAATGATTGGAACAAGGTACAAAAATTGCCTTCGGATATATGTCTTTGATCTTTTGTTGCACACCACCGTGGATTCCAGCCATCGTACCCTTGACCGCGACACAACTGAATATCCAGTCCTTCGTTTTCTAGTTGTTTCTCGAGGATAGTAACCGTTTTAACTTTCAGATGAAAAAATCCAGGAAATGACTCCCGCACTTCAAATGTACCACCGCTGATGTGTACATCTCTAATTACGGTTGACATTCGATCTGTATGCAAAACGGTGAGCTATCAAAAAGTATGCTAAAGTACTTTGCATTGTTAATGTCAGAAACGTTTTTTCCAATCACGTGTTTTGCCAAAAGAGAAATGAACTCGTTTTGTGTTTCAAGTGCCATATATGAACATACTACCTGACTGTCTGTTCTTTGCTGGAGTCTGACAAGATGTACATGGCCAGCATAATATCAATGGAAGCGGTCGTCTTTCGACAGCTTCCATTGATATTATGCTGTCGTCGACGTTCTTTTATATAATTTGACAAAGCCGTGGTCGTCATTTATTTCGAACAATGTTCATAACGGTCACATTATCTGTGTTAGTTGGGTTTTTATCACAATTCCTTTTTCAGACTATTTTCGCACCTTAGCCTGGCTGAAAAAAATTTTGTTGGAGATGACATAGTGTCACCATACATATGCTGTCACCCGGGGCGGTCCGTCCCCCCTCGCCCCCCTTTAGCTACGCCACTGCACACATATCAAGGTGCTTTTTAAGTTTAGCGTTCTTGGTAAGGCGTGTTTCCGGTTAGCTAAGGTCAAAGTGTATCTCAAATCCGTTGCTTACAACCCGCCCCGAAACTTGCACGTTCTAACGCTGCCTAAAACTTTTTAAACTAAAAACAAAATACAAATGCAAGGACATTAACAAAAAAAATATCCGTTTTTTTTACATTGGTCTATCTGAAACAAGTTTGAGTGCATGAGCTGTGGCAGATAAAGTCTTATCGTAGCTTGGGCAGTGGTGTAGCCTACAATGGCTGCATGTTTGAAAGGGTAGCCTATAAGACTAATATGTGGGGCTTAAGGTAAAAATACAGCGTGCTGCAATGTAATCGACAATTATATGACTTGTAAGCATTTTACACTTTTAAGTGTTTTACGGAAATTCTCAAACGTATATAGTAGATTTAAACACTGACTTATAATAGCCTATTTGGAGCAGGGCTCGATTTACCGCCGGGGATTTCCCCGACTTTAAGAGCTGTCATCCCCTGCTCTTCTTTAGCTATTTTATCCCTGCCGGTATCATAGAAATCATAGACATTTATCCCCGGCCCTACAGAAATGTATTTTCATCCCCGGCACTGGTTTTTTCTCTAATCGAACACTGATCTGGAGTGCTCATTGGCTTAAATACTGATATGTCTATTTCCGTCATATCGAGTGTATTTAAGATTTTAAATGAAACCCCCAAAGGTTGGAAATTCTGGTATCAAGATCTCGCAAACTCCATATAATCATTGCAGACAATAACAAAATATTGACAATTTGCCTAACAATATTACAATAAGCAATTTGATTTTTAAAGAGAATAACGGAGAAGTTCAGTTATGTTTTTTTTTCTAAATCTACTTGTTGTGTTTCCTTAACAATTCCCTAGTTATTTCTTCTTAGAAGTTAACCAATCCATTCCGAAAACATTTTTCATTTTTCTTTAGAACTGAAAGTTATATAGATGGCATAAGAAATTTAGAAAGGGCTTACAGTTCAAAATTCTTTTTTTCAAAAGAAGATATTGTCGCCACTCAATTGCTACCGATTGATTGTTTTGAACCCTTTGCACCAATGTACGTTGTGGCCCTGATATTATACTCCATGCTCGTTGTGGCCCTGATATTATACTCCATGCTCGTTGTGGCCCTGATATTATACTCCATGCTCGTTGTGGCCCTGATATTATAATCCATGCTCGTTGTGGCCCTGATATTATACTCCATGCTCGTTGTGGCCCTGATATTATACTCCATGCTCGTTGTGGCCCTGATATTATAATCCATGCTCGTTGTGGTCCTGATATTATAATCCATGCTCGTTGTGGCCCTGATATTATTCTCCATGCTCGTTGTGGCCCTGATATTATACTCCATGCTTGTTGTGGCCCTGATATTATAATCCATGCTCTTTGTGGTCCTGATATTATACTCCATGCTTGTTGTGGCCCTGATATTATACTCCATGCTCGTTGTGGCCCTGATATTATAATCCATGCTCGTTTGTCGATTTCGATTTTTTTTAGTCTTCAGTCCGTATTGGACCCGGCTAAAATGACTTCACAATAATAGGGTCAGGGGGGGGGGGCTAAGATTTGCCAGCGACTGCCGTTACAGCTTTTTATTCTAGACCCCTAAAATGTACGGTTCCCTGACATCTCATCATACGGGACATTTTATCATTGCAACTTTTCATCATTATAGCAATTCACCATTATAGTATTTCACCACCATAACATGTCATCAATACAGTTACCTAAACCTAACCTAAACGCTAACCCTATAATGATGAAATGTTGCAATGATGAAATTGTTGCAATGATGAAATGTTGCAATGATGAAATGTCTCGTATGATGAGGTGTCTAGTCACCAAGAGACCTTGAATAAAAAATTCCATACTTTTGTTATATAAAAATGACAGTCAATAAATTTTTAATAATATCAATTAAAATCATCTTCACTCTAAAGTCAATGAAACATTCTATTCAGTTCTATATCGTTTTTTTATGATTCCTTGATCATGAAATAATATGGTGGCATTCTGAAGGCATTATTATGATACAAAACAAAAGAGGGGAAAAAACATTCAGAACAAAGCCAAAGACTTAGAAATGACTCGACTCTTTTTTTTTCAACCGGTCACAAAAAAAAAAAAACTGAAATAAGAGAATGGTAAACAGATAATCTTAAAATTTCCTAATGCTGACACATATGGAGGACAGATTAGTAACACTTCTGAAACGTGACTGATGTGCACTACTGCATGTAAACTTATTTCTACTTAAGTATCATTTTTGACCTAATGCACCATATAGTCGACTTTACTGAAAGATAACAAACAGTTTTTTTTAAACTATATTTTAACATTAATTATAACGTGTATTGTAATAGTTGCTTTTTTAAAATGGGATCTGTCAGGTATACATAATATCTTATAGAGTGTCTTACGTTTGTTAATATGCCACAATTTAAAAAAAACATACTTTTAATTTTAAAAGTTAATCTAATGCTTGTCATAAACGACCATGTATTCAGTAATCCCGTGGATGACCTCCTCAAGTCTGCAGTCCAGTTACCAGATTATCTCAACATTTTAAGCAGAGCTGGAAAGAGGATTACCGATAATAAGCTGAGGACAGCATTTAAGAATGGTGAGCACAATTTAGATATTGAATTTATTGGAAACTACGTAGGCTTGCCCCTCTCTGCATATTAAATTATCGATCTGAGTCGTTTTTTATTTGTTATTGCCGTTGTTTTCTTTTTTTTTTAATCAAGTTTACAGTCGAATGAAAATAAACTTATGTGTATATGTTAATGGTTCTCACATTTCAGCTTTTGTAATATCTATTTACTTTGTTAATAGTTGAACCAATGGAATACGTCTTTTCCAGATTTTTTTTATAAGAACAAAAATCAATTTATTTAAAAAAACAATTTATATGATAATGTTAAAGTAGGAACGAAATTCCGAAACAAAAAAATGTTTTGTTTAATTTAAAAGAAAAAAGTCATATTGAATCGCAAATACGTTATTATTTTTCAAAGCATTAAAAACAGAAAAAGAAAAGGTGAAAGACTCAGCCTCAAAGGACTCCATTATGAAGTAATCCATAAGTGAACGAAAGAATGGATTCAAATGGACTTTTCTGAATCAGCCTGACGACCTGGAAATGTGCGAATGACGTTGCTCTGCTTTCACATGGCTATCAATAAATGTAAGAGAAAACAAATGTTGTGACAGCCACAGTGTTGGAGGTACAAAAAATATAAACAAAGACGAAACCAATATCATGTAAATAAAATCTAACAGAACGAATGCCGTTACACTAATTGTAAGTTGGCTGGAGGAAGTGGAGCCCTTTCCATAACTGGGTAATATTGTAGATCCGCAGGGTGCTACAAAGGCAGAATTTAAGGCAAAGGATTGGTAAAGCAAGTGCCGCCTTTATCAAGATCAAGAACGTATGGAATCACAGAGCATTGACATTGATCACTGAGATTCGACACTGTTAAACACTAACGGGAAGTTCGTCATGTTGTACGGAGATGAGACCTGGTAGATGACTAAGACCAGGGGCGCCGAGAGCCAACACGGGCCCCAGGGCAGGACATCATTGCGGGCTCCTTGTCAAAATAGAGTCAATTCCGGATATAGTCATACCAAGAGTATATACAAAAAGTTTTAAACTAAATTTATTTTACTTTGCCCCCGTTAATGCTCTATCGCCGATAAAGCTACACACGTTTTTCATAACTATGTAATTTTGTGGAACTGACTTTTACGACATGCAGAGAGAAAGCTACAACAAAACTTTGGGGTCTTTTCTTCTTACAAACACTTCAATTATATTGTTGTAGTCAATCGCTCTTGCAAGTCGACCTACCACTGCCAGCATTCCAAGGCTGGTTAGGCGTTCTTGACACATTGTCGATTTCAGAACATTTTTAACTCGGGACAATGTGCTGAAAGATCGTTCTGCTTGAGCAACAGAAACCGTAGCATAAAGACTATGTTTGGAAACAGTATATCGATTTTCAAATTGTGTAAACGGTTCAGCAAGTCAAATGGCGACAAACTTTTCTGCCCGAGTTTTGCTACGTGTATTGTTTTCAGATGTTCCAACTCATTCAACAGATCGGCGCTAACATCAACAACATATTTATCCGCCAGGTTCTTGGCTGCGATGAGGACGTCTTCTGTATTCATATCATGATATTTCCACAGAACGCCGAACAATTCGTCCGAATTTTTCTCCGCTTCGTATCTTGTTGTTAAATTCGCAATCACGCAGTCAGTCACAACGTAGAAAACGGGACGCTTGAAGTATTCGTGTCGATCCTGCTGATCATCATTGTCGTCGATAATTGTTCTGTCTGGCAATGGTCGTCTTCGTTTGCGTTTTGTCTCTGCCAAACACAGGGACTGTTCAACACCGCAGCTCTCAGCGACAAGTTTGCTCTCAGACAATATCTCATCCCACTTTGATCGAAACAGTTTTAAATCGCCAATGAGGTCACGTATATTAGCAACTTCGTCATCAAGAGTTGCTTCTCTTGCCTGCAGCACCAAATTTCTAAAATTGATAGCTTATAAAATTTTCAACCACAGCGATGCCATCAGAATTGATTCTAACGAAGACAGGTATGAAATCATGCCGGCTACATTAGAGAGAGTCTCTGGTGTCAAATTCAGCTCCTGCACTTGGGTAAGCGCCATCATTATACCTGGCAAATGCGCCGCGAAAGGCTCAACACTATCGACACGAGCTGACCAGCGCGTTTATGACGGATTGTGAAGAGAGCATCCGATGCCACTAGTCAAAATTTCCCGTCTCTGCGGACTGCTGCTGAAGAGATTGTACAATGTATTCATAACTCTATGACATTTTTCCACCGGTACTGCTTCATCTTCATTCTATGACTAATTCTATGATGGCAAACATCATACTCGGATTTCAAGTAATGTCTCTAAAAATAGTTATACACCAATTCACACTCGGATTGGTTTATGAAATCTAACGAGCCTCAGCAGTCGGCTGAATTTTTAAGTTTCGTTCGGATTGGCTGCTATCGGCTGTCATCGACGTATCCTCAATAAGCAATGAGTCGTGAAAAAATTGACATGGTCGGGGCGGCCGGGCCCCCTTACAGATGCGGGGCCCCTGGCAATGATCCCCCCTGACCCCCCCTCTCGGCGTGCCTGACTAAAACCACCACCAAGAAGATCCTACAGAACCGATGGTCAGACACCATCAGCAATGCAGACATCATGGAAAGGACATGCCAAATCACAACAGAAGAAGAAATCAGGTGGAGGAGATGTGGCTCAGTAGGTCACAATTTACGCAAACCAGCGAGCAATGTCAGCAGACAGGCATTTAGGTAGGATCCCCCTAGGAAAAAGAAATAAGGACCGTCCAAGAAACTATTGGAGGCGTAACTTTGAAGCCGACATCACCAAAATGGGGTTCATCTAGAATCCGTTGGAGGGGAATGCCCAGGGTGGAGATAGAGCCCCATACCCCAATAGGATTGATGGGTATAAAGTTTAATAAAAAAAAAACAACTGTAAAAATCTTATCAATTTAGCACAAAGGATAACAAAAGTTATTACTATATACTAGTAATTTACTCTAATCATCATATTCTGTTTTTTTTTTAGCAATATCAGGTAAAAAGAAAATTTTGTTTACAAATGGAATGCCAAATCAAGAACCTTTGCCAGTTGTCTGTGTGCAGTTTACACTTAAGTATAGGACATCATTAATTTTGTTTTTTTTATTATCTTTCTATATATCTATCTACCTATCTATGTATCTATTTATCTTTCCATTCATCTATCCATCCATCCATCCCTCTATCTATCTATCTATCTATCTAATATTAAAAAAAAATTACCTATGTAGGCCTATCTGTTAGATCAGAAAAATGTTTCATAGGGGGACATTTTTTCAAAACCTAATATCTTTCAATTCCTGCCATAGATTTTTTTTTAATTCTTCATACAATTAAAATGTATTATGTTTTAAAATACTACACTTCATTCTTCAAATTGCACCCCATTTTTACAGTTTTACGCAAAATATACATTTTCAGATAGGAATATCCAACCCGTTTTTCTGCTCAATTCTTTTTGTTTATTTTAAACATTTTATATGAATTTAATTTTCATTAAAAAGAAAACAAAAAAATTTTAATAATACGTATGTATTAAAAAAAAATTACCATACATGTGGCATCTTACTATATATATATATATATATATATATATATATATATATATATATATATATATATATATATATATATATATATTTTAATGGATTTCTACAACAAACTTAAGTAAATACGCATGCATCCCTTATTCTTTTGTAGCTTGAGTTTATATTTTTTTTATATATCACAATCTTAATGGAGTAATAGGTCATTCTTTGTGATTGAATTAGTTCAACTTTACATTCCTATACATTCCAACTTAAAAACCACCAAAAGTTGACCTTAATTTACCGGGGTCATGTTTACGTGACTGATACACTTTTTTTTTTGCCTTACACCCGCCAAGCATGGGCGTGGAAAAGAATTATTTTTTTCACCCTATCACATAAGAGCTTTAATTGAAATTGAGTAAGTTTCTTATTAACGGCTATCTAAACGATGATTTGCTGTTTGTACAATTGCTCGATATAAATTAATGGTGATATTATTTAACACTTATGGGAAAATTCAGTGAATTTTATAATAGGAAAACCATTTTCATAACTTTACAAGGCTTAGATTGAAGCTTATTCCAGTTGATAAATTATTTTTTTGAATTTGTTTAGGGCAATGCCAGTGCTATAAAGCCAAAAGAAATGTATGGTTGTTAGTTTTTACTCTCGTTAAAAGAAAGACGTTAAAGGCTTGGCTTTTTCTGTGCACGTCATCTCGCCTAGTATTTTGTTGGTTTTTTTTCCAGTGAAATTTAGCAGTACAATGTTTAATAGAAAAGCCGAAGACTTAAGACAGTAACTAAAGTACAATGATGCATTAATGTATTCTTTTATAACTTCCTAGAGTCATAAAAGGCAATATATAAATATAACAAAGGCATTCTCAAATTTGCAGTTATGAAATAAAAATTCATAGTAAAGTTAACTTCCCTTCTACATCACAATATATAAATTTTCTTCTGAATATGGTAGTGTATATACATTATAAGAAAGATATGTTCCGTAGATAAAAAAAAGCAGAAGTGTAAAAGAGTGGAGCGGGAAGGAGGACATTTCCAGATGCTAAAGAGATCGAAAGACCCGGCATTGTGTATTGGTGAAGACTATCTGGGATCTAATGTATCGGTATTGTGTATTGGTGAAGACTATCCGAGATCTAATGTACCGGCATTGTGTATTGTTGAAGACTATCTGGGATCTAATGTATCGGTATTGTGTATTGGGGAAGACTATCCGAGATCTAATGTATCGGTATTGTGTATTGGTGAAGACTATCCGAGATCTAATGTACCGGCATTGTGTATTGTTGAAGACTATCTGGAATCTAATGTACCGGCATTGTGTATTGTTGAAGACTATCTGGGATCTAATGTATCGGTATTGTGTATTGGGGAAGACTATCCGAGATCTAATGTATCGGTATTGTGTATTGGTGAAGACTATCCGAGATCTAATGTACCGGCATTGTGTATTGTTGAAGACTATCTGGGATCTAATGTATCGGTATTGTGTATTGGGGAAGACTATCCGAGATCTAATGTATCGGTATTGTGTATTGGTGAAGACTATCCGAGATCTAATGTACCGGCATTGTGTATTGTTGAAGACTATCTGGAATCTAATGTCCCGGCATTGGGTATTGGTGACTCTAGAGTGGATTTCTGGACATATGAATATTCCTATGAATGACCAATCTGAGTTCCTAGCTCGGTCGATCAATGCCCACACACACCTGGTGGTGATGAAAGTAGCTCACAGGAGTACACCAGGCTTGCAGAGCCGCCATATTTTTTCCGGCTCGGCTCCGGCTCCCACAAATTTGACGGCTCCGGCTCCCGGTTCGGCTCCGGCTCCCTATTAAGATAGTAGGCCTATTAAACGAGACAAAATATTTTGTAATTGCGCCACGCAAACATGCCGCTGATAAAAAGTTATGCAAATTTTGCCACGTTCACCCCCATAGTCAGGAACTTGAAAAAATATACGCATTGTCGGTTTTACTAAAAACAAACCATTTCAGTGCATCCAGAATCATATCATTATTTTCGACCAAGGTTTCACTAGTCGCCATTTTCATAAGTAATACAAATTTATTTCAATGATCAAATTTACAAATAGTAAAATTTAAGATATTTTAAAGACTTCAGTATTTATATTTATTATTAATAAATTCGAAGTGACTATTCGGACCCAGGTACCAATAAACTCCGATTTTTATTCGGACCCTGTCCCAATAAGGTCTGATTGTTATTCGGACCCGTGGCAAACATGCACTTAGCTTAGCTATATATAAACTTTAATATTGTTTTTTGTTTATTTTTTTTATACTTGTTTGAATTGTATGATTTAATCGTTACTCAGCGGACTCTGTATTATTATTTTTTCGGGCTCCGTCTATAGTTTATATATATGACTAAGCTACGGGTGCTGAATGTAGAGTGTTTTGTTTTTTTTTTCATTTAGGCCCAACATGTATTATGTATTTAGGCCTAAGTAATTTAAATTGATTACCCTTCTTACAGAGATGGAAGTGTCATTAAATTAAGTCCACAAGAAATCAGTGCAATAAACAATTATGGATTTTGTGAGGGGTAGGTCAAATCATCCTATCTCTTTCTTTCTGTCTCTATCTTCATCTTTCTTGGTCTGTTTCTCTCTCTCTCTCTCTCTCTCTCTCTCTCTCTCTCTCTCTATCATGTATCTCTATCAATCCATCCACCTATATAGCTATCTATCTATCTACCTATCAACCAATCTATCTATCTCATCTATGCAACGCCGATTGTGTTCATTGTACATTTGCAAATTTTGTTCATAATACTTACGTAAAGTCTGTTGTTTTACCCCCCCCCCTCTTTCTGGACTATCAGAGCTACGCAGCTGGTTGATGGGTCTACCCCTTTCCCTATCTATCTATCTATCTATCTATCTATCTATCTATCTATCTATCTATCTATCTATCTATCTATCTATCTATCTATCTATCTATCTATCTATCTATCTATCCATCCATCCATCCATCCATCCATCCATCCATCCATCCATCCATCTATCTATCTATCTATCTATCTATCTATCTATCTATCTATCTATCTATCTATCTATCTATCTATCTATCTATCTATCTATCTATCTATCTATCTATCTATCTATCTATCTATCTCTAACTATATAATCGCCCATTGTTTGTGTTCAATTTACATTTAAAATTAATGTCCATAATACTTACGTATAGTCTCTGTTGTTTTACACCCCCCCATCTCTAGACTATCAGAGCTACGCAGCTGGTTGGTGGGTCTACATAAACTAGAACACAAACCGCCTCAGTTGATGAGAGTGGATCATCCAGAGACTTTTCAACTGACCATAACCAATGGTATCACAGAAGCCGTGAGAAATGTAATTCTTTTTTATTCTTACCAAGACTTTTCAAGACCAAAATCATCTAGTGCAGTGGTTACCACTGGTCACCTGTACTGGTCCGTGGATAAAATTAGGGAGCGACCGATATGTCTTTTTACCGATAGTCCGATACCGATATTTTCCCCCAGCATTTTTACCGATACCGATACCAATATTTTCTTTTTAGGGGCTGTCCATTATTTATGTCAACAAATTTTTGACGATTTTTACCTTCCCCCCTCCCCCTTGTCAACAACTTGTCAAACTTCCAGAGACCCCCCCCCTATAAAATTACGTCAACATTTGGTTACCCTCCCCCCCCCCTAAAAAAGGTGGCTTCCAAAATTTTTATGTGGCAAAATTAGTAGGAATATAGTTAGTTTAATTAAAATACTGAATGTTAAGCGAGTGTGTAACACAGAACTACAAACGCTGCTTAATTTTCCTATTTATTAAGTAATTATATTAAATTTAAAAATGTAACATTGTTGACGTCAACTTTTCTTGACCTCCCCCCCTCCCCCTTGTCAACAATTGTCAAAATTTTTCTGACCCCCCCCCTCCCCCCAATTTTGTTGACGTAATTAATGGACAGTGCCTTAAGCAACAACAATGCCAAATACGTGTTTTTCTCGTGCTACGGCTAATGACGTATGTCAACCCATGCTCACCCCTTCCCTGTCATATTTCGTAACACTTCGCCCACACGTAAGTCTTGTTCCCCCCCCCCCCCACCAACTTCTCATCCCAAAAAAAATACACACAGATGTTCACTAATTGTATCATTCAAGGTCATACATTAGAATTAAAAAATGCCAATCTTATTGTTTCAAGGTCATATCTCTGATGTAGACGTGACAATTTCTGTGTACGGGTTTTTTTTTTCCTTTTTTTTAATCTTGTCTGATCTGGTTATAGAATTGGGTTATTTACTGATTTTTTTTTCTGCAACTCCGTTGTGAAAAAAAAACAATGTATCGGCAGCCAAAATACGGCCGGTCCGTTAGTTAACCCATAGTGCCAATATCGGTTCGACTATCGGTCGCTTCCTACAACAATCGGCCGATGCGATATTAACCGATAGTGCCAATATCGGTCCGATACCGATACCGATCCGATTATCGGTCGCTCCCTAGATAAAATAGTACCTGGTCGCATTAGAAATGTTAAAGTATTTACTTTATATTTACTGTTGTGTATTTGTTTCTGAATCGTGTGACTTTCCATGGACGAGAGGTTTTAACCTGGAGCAGAGCGGCTGTGGCATTTTAAATCAAAATAATATAAAATATAAATAGCCAAAGCCACCACCCTCCTCCCTGCGGGCCGCAGTGTATAATTATCAAACGTTGACCGGTCCGAGGAAAGAAAAGGGTTGAGGACTCAGGCTATGGATATGTCAACTAGGAAATCAATCCTATGTGGACCCTTCCATATTGATCCCATCCAGTACAAATTGCATGCTAAAGGAATTAATAGGTATTTTCCCTAGGTGCGTTCAGTCTCCCTTCCCGCCCATAAATATAAAAATAGTTCTGCATACAATTTAGTATGAAGGGAAGTAATCATCAATTTGTTTACGTCTGCAGTGTTTCCATCTCCTCTTGGACGAAGGTGATTCACTGCTGGTTGAACAGGAGACTTATTCAAATATTATAACCCTGGTGAGCATAGGATGTTCGTGGTAAAAATAATTAGTTTTTTGTTTACTGTTTAGTATTGTTAATTAAGGTGTTTCTAAGATAGGCACTCAATGATAAGTGGGTTCGATAATTGAATAACTTAATATTTAATCATTAAAAAATCCAAATAAATAAATAAATGTGATAGTCCAGTCGAAACCAGAGTCTATGTGCCAGTGGCGTAGCGAGCTTAACTAGCACCCGAGGTACAATACTTTTAAGCGCCCCCTACCCATTCGAAAACCATATAATATTATATATAAAAGATACCATTTGACGCCCCGTTGTGAGTAGCGCCCGGGGCATGATGCCCCCTTGCCAACCCATCACTACGCCACTGCTATGTGCCATTAACTGAATCAGTATGCCAGTTAAACATGTTAATGCTGAGTGCTGTTAACGAGCTCACTGTTACAAAAGACCTTCATCTCGGAGTGAAGTGAAAAGTAGAGTTACAAAAGTATTTTGTAGTCAAATATTTCAAGCAAATTTGATAAATTAACTTGTTTTAAAAGTTTTTTTTTAAAAAAAGCGAAATCAAACAAACATCTTATCTATAGATATCTGAATAATAATAAAAAAAAAACCACAGTAGTGTTGTCTGGACTAAAGAATATACATTTCATATATGCTCCTTGGTTTAGGCGGAATTGTTTGGAGCTAATCCAGTAGCTGTGAGGATCAATGAGAAAGGGATGATGGCTGAAGATTTAGATGAGATTATGAGTACTTGGTCTCAGGTGAATCCACAATCAAAGCCACCCAGGGTGATGTATACCATAACATCCTGTAGTAATCCCACAGGTAAACTATACACAATAGAAATGTACATCTAGTAATCCCACAGGTAAACTATACACAATAGAAATGTACATGTAGTAATCCCACAGGTAAACTATACAAATTAAAATGTACATGTAGTAATATCACAGGTCAACTATACACAATAGAAATGTACATGTAGTAATCCCACAGGTAAACTATACACAATAGAAATGTACCTGTAGTAATCCCACAGGTAAACTATGCACAATAGAAATAGATTGAGGTTCAAATTTGAGGTCTTGACCCTAGTGTTTCTTGACAAAGACTTGACTTACTTGACTTAGTTCATTGAACTCCTTGCGGAGCAAAGAGCCCCTGCCATATCTCTCCAAAACACTCTGTTTTGGGAGGCCTTTTTCAATCCCCCCCTCCCTCCATCTTTGTTGACAAAGAGATAATCATCATTTGTTCCTTGGAGGGAGGGGGGACTCAGGGACGCCAGAGGCGTTCCTAGGGACTTGGGGGCCCGGAGGGCTTGGCTTTTTTGGGGGCCCCTGCAATTTGACATACGATATCATGACATAAGATAACGTACTTAATAAATATATGTCTCTCCATCTCTCTTTCCGTCATGTGATTGTGTGTTAAGTCGCTACATGTTGGCCAGTTTATTTCTTAACGTTAGCAGCCCGGTTCTTTCTAGGGCGGTCTCTACCGCGCCCCTTCAAGGGACGTCAAGGGTCCCCGATTGAGGGGGAAAATGTTTTAGTACCCATCCCCCTTCCCTTCCAATTTGTTAGTGACGCCACTGCATATATAATAAACAAATCGAAAAGAAAACACAACTACTACATTGACCAACTAATGGCAGGAACCAAATATCGAAGTAACCCACCCGTTAACTTTGAACTTTTACAAGAACGAATAAGGAAGAAACTATGAACGATGTTGTTAAGTTAATTCTCCCTGAATAGAGAGACGGAGGGAGAGAACCGGACGGAGAGAGAGAGGGAGGGAGAGGGAAAGACAGCGAGAGAGAGAGAGAGGGAGGGAGAAGGAGAGAGAGAGAGAGGCGAGAGAGAGAGGGGGGGAGAGAGGTGAAATTTGTGTTTAAAAATTTTTTTTTTTCCACTAAAATTAAAGGCTATACGTGGTCAGAAGAGACGATGGCTAAGGTATATAAAGTGTGCCGGAAGTATGACATCATTATTATTGAAGATGCTGCTTATTACTTTTTACAGTTTGGCCAGGTGAATACTTGATTTTATACATTTTTTTTAAATTGAAATTCATTTAAATTAATGATACAGTCTATAGTGACACAGTCTATACTGATAAGTCTATACTAATATAGTCTATACTGATACAGTCTATACTGATACAGTTTATACTGATATAGTCTATACTAATATAGTCAATAGTGATAAGTCTATACTGATACAGTCTATACTAATACAGTCTATACTAATACAGTCTATACTAATACAGTCAATAGTGATACAGTCTATACTGATACAATCTTTACTGATATAATCTATACTTCTCATTATATTTGTAACAGAGACATCGCAGCTTCCAGTCCATTGACGTCGATGGACGAGTCATCAGAATGGACACATTCTCTAAAACCATCGGTGCTGGGTCAGTCAATGATTTTTATCACTTATAACATTGCCCCACCCCTTCCACCCTCCCCCCCCCCACCACCCCGCCCCAAGAACGGCTTAGAGTACCAAGGACAATTGAATCAGAGATATGTTGTGTTCAATTAAACATGAAATGTGTTGTGAATGTTAAAGTATGACGTTCAGCCCTGATTAGATTAAATTCTGAGTGCGTAGATGTTAACCACTTTGACTTTCTCTAGAAATAAAAAATAAAAAAAAAAACAGCAATAGTATATTTGATCTGCTCTTATAATTAGACACAAACTGTGGATGAAAATTTGCAACCACGAATCAGAGATACAAAACTGCAACTACGAAGTAGGGGTTCAAATCTGTAACCATCTGCACCCACGAAGTAGGTAAAGAAAATCTTCAACCATTTAAGCAGAGAAGTGAAAAAATAGTAACTTGTCGATTGAAAATTATCCCAGAACTATTTAAAAGATGTCAGTGATTAGTATACGATGACGTCATCACTTATTTCCCCGCAGGCAGTGGAGGGCACTGGATGGCTGGTGACCTTGTTTGACCCTTTGGCGCTTTGGTTGCGTGCCCGATCAGCGCAGTGATGGATCTCTGCGACTCCAGTTATCCATGTCCCTTCGTACTGCCTCTAAGGCCATTGCACTCTCATCCGCGTTGAGGATTTAGAAAGGGCACTGCTTTTAAAGTGTCCTGATGGTGTTTATAGCATCTCATGGTTACATGGGATCTGACGATGTTGTAGCACACTAATGTCGCAAGAAAAAAAGTCAATGAAACTTGTCAATGAGATATGTCAATCGAATATGTCAATGAAATATGTCAATGAAACATGCCGATGAAACTTGTCAATGAAACTTGTCAATGAAATATGACAATGAAATAGGACAATGAAACATGTGAATGAAACATGTCAATGAAATATGTCAATTAAACTTGTCAATGAAATATGTCAATGAAATATGTCAATGAAACATGCCAATGAAACCTGTCAATGAAACATGTCAATGAAATATGTCTATGAAACTTATCAATGAAATATGTCAATGAAACATGCCAATAAAATATGTCAACGAAACATGTCAATGAAACTTGTCAATGAAACTTGTCAATGAAACATGTCAAAGAAATATGTCAATGAAATATGTCAATGAAACATGCCGATAAAATATGTGAATGAAACATGTCAATGAAACTTGACAATGAAACATGTCAATGAAACATATCAATGAAACATGCCAATGTTATCTTCTCCCCTCTGATATGTTTGGGTTTAACTTATTGAACTTAAGTTGCTTAGTTCTATTAAGGTGTAAGAAGAAAAAAATCTTAGATTTTTATTCTACATATGATTTTTAATCTAATCAGGTATCGTGTAGGTTGGATCAGCGGACCGAATGCATTGGTTGAACGTTACGTCTTAAGTATGTCTCAGAATACAGTCCACCCTTGCGTACTGTCCCAGGCAAGTAAACATTAGATGGTTCACTTATAATAGGAGGGACTGATCGACACAAGCTTTTTCTCCTTTAACTACTTTTTGAGAGCGTTTTTAATTTCTTCCTTGCGCAATCAAAAGGGGTAGAGAAGCTTTTTAAACTATATTTTTTCCTTACTCTTGGTAGTAAAAATTACTCTATAAGCTAAACTGCTTTCACGGGTTAAATACCACAGGGGGTTCTAATATACACAAGTGGTGTTCGGGTCATTAATGCCATGTACGTAATTTACCTTTCTAGGTATAACCAAGTACTCTGTTCAGTGCATGTGAATCTTATTATCGCTTTAAATCCACCACAATCAGCGGCGTTGCAAAATACATTTGGGGCCCAAAATGCACACTAATACCTATGTAAAAATTTAACATTAAAAAAAAAAAGATCGTAGATGCCAGTTCGCCCCGGGCAACTGGTCGAGTTTCTGACCAGCATGCACTATCTACTAAAATATTAAATAATGCTAACTTATCCACTTGACTGAATAGAGTTCCATATTTTCAGGTAATGATAAACCACATTCTACAATCTTGGGGTTATGAAAAGTTTAACCAACAAATGATCAAAGTTGCTGAAGTGTATCGTAAGAAAGCTGAACACATGGCGTCTATGATAGAGAAGTATATGAAAGGTAATGATTCTCGGAATATGTTTTTTTGTTATGTAAAGACTCCCTTAAAAATTAGGACCATAGAAATATAAAATATGAAGCTCATTTGTATTCATATAGCTATAGCATTCTAATTCAGTGGTCCCCAACCTTTTTTCTCGCCACGGACCGGTCAGAGTTCGATTATTTCACAGCGGCCCACAGGAAGGGGTGGGGACGGAATGTTGATTATTTCTCGTCCATGGAAAGTCGCACAATCACGAGACAAATATACTAAAAAGAAAATAATTTAATTTTTCTTGGGCGCCCGGTTCCATTCGATCCATGGACCGGCACCGGTCCGCGGCCGGTGGTTGGGTACCACTGTTATAAGTTATCTATGAATACTACATTGCCATGGTTAATTAAGTAGCCATGGTATGCAAAGTGCCCATAGTTTACTAAACCATGGAATACCACGTTACCGTGGTATTCTAAGTACCTTTGGTATACTGGTATGTTAAACAGCTATGGTTATACCAATTAGCTGTGGTATACGTAATAGCCAAGATACACCAAAAGATTTTTAAAATGTTTGGCAGTAGACTACTGACACAAATCTTTTATTAGTTCAATCAAATCATTTTTTTTCCGTAAGCCTATCATTAAAATGCAAAATATAATCCGACAAAGTCAACATTGAGCAAAGTTGATTGAAGATGCATATTTAAAATGTAGTGATGTAGGCTGTAATATGTGGTTCCCTTAGAATGAGAAACAGATTTAACGAACCCTGAGCTCGGAAGAAAACATTGGTCGACTTAAAATGACATAGACAGGGAAAATATTGTCTCTAGCGTAAAAATATGGGGTTTGTGGTGCCTTTTTTTAAAAAAAAAAACGGTGCCCAGTGTGCGCGCCTTGTGCATCGATCTTCGATCCGCCCCTTCATTGAATGAATCTAATATTAAGTATTTTGTGAGAAATTTATGTAACGAGTCTGACCTATATACTAACCATACAAAAATGTGTTGTTTAAGGTTTAGTAACATGGAGATTTCCTAGTGGGGGAATGTTTATGTGGATTGAAGTCAACGACTGTGACGACACGGCCGATGTTATGGTTGAGGCAGAGGCATCTGGAGTTTCTGTGATCTCCGGTGATTTCTTCACTACCGGTTTCAAACCTTCATCTTACATCAGGCTGTCATTTTCTATGGTCGACACAGTAGAGGTTGAAAAAGTGAGTTGTAAAGCTTAAATATGTTACGGCCAAAACCCGAAATCGGCTGAATCACAAACTGGCCGGCCTAATGGGAAAATGGCCAATATCGCATCACATTGACCGCCAATGTCCGATCTTTCCTAGGTTTCGGGGTTTGCCAACCCTTATTGTGAAATGTCAAGGGGCGTTCGGCCCAACTCAAAAGAAAAAGGTCATGAAAAATGTAGGTGTTTTTATACTGTAATGATAATCATGCAGCCTAGCAAATCGCATATTGGCCACACACCTTGGCCAAAGTGCGAAATGGCCGGCCGATTCGGGAACTGGCCGAACTTCGAACCTTGGCCTGACATAGAAAGAGTGTGTGAGTGAGACATACATGTTAAGTACAAGTGTGAATAGTGCACCGTAATCATACAAAGTGGAAACTACATTTTAAAAAAAACAACCCTTCAATAAAGATACATTTAAAATTAAAACAGATCACCATTAATATAATACATTCATTTGCATGAGTTTAATCGACGGTGGCCATCTAGATAAATAGATTAATTATTTATTTATTGCTTCTTATCGACTAATGTAAATAAATATTTTGTTCAGTATACTGTTAGCCTAATCTCTCAACCTTTTCAATTTCAGTAATGATAATTTGTATAAATATTAGTTTGATATGATGCTTAATTTTGTCGTTTGTAAAGCATTTTTTTTTTCAAAAAAAGTTATTTTTTTTTATTTTATCCTTTTTAGTTTTGAAAAAATGATAGTTGCTTTAGGCTTTTGCACACTTTTAAGTCAATTTAATATAATTTAATTATTTTGATAAGTTTATATAAGACTTTAAAAATATAACACTATTTAGCCTATTGAGGCATTGATGTTATGTTACTTTTTGTCCCTATTACAAGCATTACTAAAAACTGAAACATAATTAGCTTCGTAATTCTACAAGACTTTAAATTAGAAAATTAGATAAGGTCCAAAAAAAAAAAAGAGTTTCAGCCAGCAACAGAAAGCAAAACTTATTGCAAGCAGCTTGATGTCTAGTTCGAACATTCACACCATTAAAGATATTTCTATTATTTAGTCTTCCTAGACAATGGACATCTTTAAGAAAATAAATTAATTAATAAGTCTACTGTTGTCTCTATGACTAACTATATTAATTAGCATATGCTAATTTATTATCTTTGTGGTCCAGGCCATAATATATAAACATGTTACATAATGAAACTTTTTTTTTACAGGGTATCAAAATTATGGCTGATGTTTTAACAGCAAGAAAAAATAAAAAGCCATGAAATGAAACTTTAGCCAATACCTTGCTATGAAGCTACACAAAGAATTATCCCCCTTTTTTATCTCTCTCTCTCTCTCTCTCTCTCTCTCTCTCTCTCTCTCTCTCTATATATATATATATATATATATATATATATATATATTGTTTGTAATTCCCTAATTTCAGATTATTTGTTTCTAAAATACTTTTTTTTTATTCTACCATTAACCCATTTTCTGTTGTCGTCCTTTTTTTCCATTTTTTTTTAATGTTGAAAGAGAGTTCGGGGGAAAAAAAGTTAAACAATAATTTTATAATATATGTCGTTTTTCTTTATTTTCTAAAAAAAAAACTCCTTTAAATTTATGTTTGCATCAATAACAACTTAAATCTTTTGTAATCTTAATTTGCTATTACCAGTTTAGCTTAGCAAAATAACTCATATCAGTATATTCAGGTACGCAACAAGGGGGGCATTGGGGGCATTCAGGCACGCCGAGAGGGGGGTGGGGTCAGGGGGCCCGCATCTATAAGGGTGCCCGGCCGCCCCGGCCATGTAAATTTTTTCACGACTCATTGTTTATTAAGGGGCCCGCAATGATGTCCTGCCCTGGGGCCCTTGTTGGCTCTCGGCAGCCCTTGGGGCATTTGCCCCCCCCCCCCCGAAATAAAAAAAATTATAAGATTAGACCAAAATTAGTCACATGTAAATAAGTTGTATCTCATGATGTTTAACACACGTGATTTTTTTGCCCCCCCCCCCTTGAAAGTTTGGTCTAGTTGCGCCTCTGAGAATAATAACGTTTGCTGTTTATCCATTCTTTTAAACTGGTGTTTCATAGTCAGGCCATGGTGCCCTTTTCTGCTGGCTTCCTTTAAAAGGACGTTTCGAAATATCACCTTGATTTCCGCATAAAAAAAAAGTTAGAAAAAAATTACATTTGAGCGTTTTTTTTTTTCATAACAATATACAAGAGTAAATACAAAATAAAACCGCAGCAGAATATGGGTTTATAAACTAGTTACAAATGAAATGGTGAAGGCTTATTATTAGCTTATGTGTAAAAGCAAAATAAAGTGATACATGTGTACAGCCCCGTAGCCAGGGAGGGACACTGGGGGGCCGTGCCGCCCCCCCCCCCCCGCTAGGTGTGGAGTGCCCCCCGCTTAAAAAGAAGAAAATGAGGAAAAAATAAAGAAAAAACAAATAAACTGAGAAGGTACCCCCCTTGCTGGGTATTGGTGCCCCCCTGCTTACTTTGACCTGGATACGGGCCTGCATGTGTAAATTATATTATTGAATCGAGTCACTTGATTCTATACTAATGATGCATGTGTAATTATATTATTGAATCGAGTCACTTGATTCTATACTAATGATGCATGTGTAATTATATTATTGAATCGAGTCACTTGATTCTATACTAATGATGCATGTGTAATTATATTATTGAATCGAGTCACTTGATTCTATACTAATGATGCATGTGTAATTATATTATTGAATCGAGTCACTTGATTCTATACTAATGATGCATGTGTAATTATATTATTGAATCAAGTCACGTGATTCTATACTAATGATACATGTGTAAATTATATTACTGAATCAAGTCACGTGATTCTATACTAATGATACATGTGTAAATTATATTACTGAATCAAGATACGTGATTCTATACTAATGATACATGTGTAATTATATTACTGAATCAAGTCACGTGATTCTATATTAATGCGTCATTTTCTTTTAATAAAATTAATTTGCTTTACACAAAAGTAGTTACACAAAATAAAAATATTGTTATTTCTTCAAACATTGTTAAGTTTGTTTTGTTGTTGTTTGTGTTAGCCGGTTGTATTGAGTTCATTGTTCTCTGCTCAGCCATGATTCGTTTTTTTTTTGTTTATAGGGGGGAGGGTGTCACGTATTAGGCAGCAAATTAGAAGGGTGAGTTGAGAGTCGCTGTATTGTGACATCACGTGACTCGGGGAAGGAGGTGTCCTGAATTGTTATGTTTCAAAATCATTGATGGCCTTGAAATTAAAGTAGCTGCATGACGTTGACAACAATAACAATTTCTTGATTCCATTTTGAATTCGTCCATGACCCCAATGAATAACTCCACAGAATAGTATTTTAGTTACATTATCTAATGGCGATACCACCAAGTGCAATGACCATCTACTACAGTGGTTCTCGAAGTGTGTTTCACGGAGCATGTTCCATCTAATTTTATGAAGGCTGTGTGCGGCCAATGATATTATTTATATGTGCGCATCTTTGGAAGGAAATTTAAAATGTGTGCGCTACAATGTGGCACAAAGGTCTTCTAAACAAAACATGCGCGCTCTGTTGTAGGCTTATGTTTGTTCACGCTGGTGGAGTAATGTTTAGAGTAAACACAGATCCCTAATTTATAATGAGTGCGAAAACTTAAAATTTACAATTATAGGATTGAGAAGCTATGTATAGATAATTATACATCTATTTCTATATCTGCTACAAAACTGAAAGTGGGTTCATTTGGTAAGTAAAAGATGGGAAATCTATTTTCCAAATAAATGACAATTTTATTTTCCTTCTTTTGTTGAATTTTGACTTTGCAGTTGGGTCTATAAATAAACGTGGTTGGCAAGTTGGGTTTGCAGGGTGGGTTGGCAAGGTGAGTTTACAAGATGGGTTGGCAAGATGGGTTTGCAAGGTGGGTTGGCAAGGTGGGTTTACAAGATGGGTTGGCAAGGTGGGTTGACAAGATTGGTTGGTAAGGTGGGTTTACAAGATGGGTTGACAAGGTAGGTTGGCAAGATGGGTTGGCAAGGTGGGTTGGCAAGGTGGGTTGGTAAGTGTAAAAGTTTGAGAACCACTGCATTAGTGTATTGAACGTAGCCACGAGTCCAGGCGATAGTGCCCTAAGTACGTGTCAAAACTCTCAAATTCAATAGTCAGCATATAGCTCTATGCCTTCATGATCCAAGAAAAAAGCTTTAAACAATTCTTATACTTGGTACCAGTGTTCCCTCTAAGCTGTGCGTGTATGCGCGCGCACACATTACATCAAAGCGCATAAATATTTCACTTAGTAAACCTATTCCTATCCTTTGTTCAAGTGTTCCCTCTAAGCTGTGTGCATGCACATACATTACATCAAATATATATGAATATCTTCATCATCCAAGTGTTTAGAAAATTCGTCTGCTTGGCGCCGGTCTTCCCTCTAAGCAGTGCGTGTGTGCGCGCGCGCAATATAACAACAGAGCGCACAAATGTTTCAATTAGTAAAACTATTCATATACTTTGCACCCTCCAAGATGTGGGACAGCAGTAAGAGGACTCAACCTCAGACTTGATAAAATTACTATTCAATACTCTGGCCCCCACTGCTTGTTTTCTCAACTCAGTAACATTTATTTCCTGCCTTCCCCCTCGCTATTGGCCTGGCCCCTGCTGTAGAATGCCTGGCCCCTGCTATAGAATTTTCACGCTACGGGGCTGGCTACACAGTAACACTCCACTTCATATTATCAACCCCTCTTGAAACGATGATGTGTCTAGCTGGTTGACCGCTCCTTATTGATTATGATGCATGCTTTGATCCAACGTTTCTTGCCCTTAACTCATAAGCTCAATATTCCATCTGTCAGAGGCGGCCTTAGCAGTAAACGGGGCTTAGGGCGAGTGTCTGATGTTGGGGCATGTAATCAACGTTTAGTTTTGATACAGTTATGTAACAAAAGTCTACAAGCACGCGAGTGGTCTGTCACGTGTACACTAGTCTAGGGGTATTAGAAATAACACAGGCACTCCGTAAGTGACAATGAACATTAACTCCAACTCGATAAGTCATACAAAAAGTCTTTAAAACACACTCTGGAATAAAACATTACAACCACATTTATCTCATATAGCACCAATATTCACCTCACCCTCCTAGTGACCTATACCAGGGGTCGGCAACCTACGGCTCGCGAGCCGCATGTTGCTCTTTCGATATCAAGTTGCGACTCTTTCAATGTCCGATTGCGGCCTAATCAAATACCATAATATTGAAACAACAATTTTAGTGGCTCTTTAAAAACTAAGAAAATTGTAAATTATAACTTTTGGCTCTTCCTCTAAAAAGGTTGCCGACCCCTGACCAATACTGTCTCATCAACTACTAGTACACATGTTCACGCACCATCGCACGTGTTACTTGATCTCATTCTATCACTGGTCAACCACTGATTCTCTTCCCCTGACCGTTCGTACTATTATGAAGAAGTGCGTACACAACAATCACCCAAGCCCTTACGTATCCACACACATACATACACAGTCACTCTGTGACAGGATCCTTTTTCTCATGGTCTGGGGCTATCGCCCCAGTTGCCAGCCCCTTAAATCCGCCACTGCATCTGTTATCTGCCGGATATTGTTCATATCTTTACAATTAATTTTTCTGTGCAGCTCAGGTCTTTTTGGGTTTGACGCGCAGCCGACAGCTGGGACTGAATAAGGAAGTACGGATGTACTTGATTTGCTCCAAAATGCAATATGGTGGCGGCCCATACATGATGCCCACGATCGATTTCCTTTTTTTGGCGTAGTGAGGGGGGGGGCAAGGGGGTCATCATGCCTCGGGCGCTACACACAAAGGGGCGCCAAATGGTATATTTTACATATAATATTATATTGTTATTGAATGGGGGGGTCGCTAAAAAGGTATTGTGCCCCGGGCGCGAGTTAAGCTCGCTACGCCACTGGTCGATCTAGTTCTTCATGTCTATGGCAGTGTTTCAAAAGCTGGGTTACACGTACCCCAGGGAGGTACTCGATGAGTTTGTCAGGGGTAAGCGCTTCACCGGACAGAGAACACCAGGAAAAATGAAAACAATGAAATGAGGGGAAACCATGGCCGTACGAACAATAGGCAAGTTGTTTTGTTTTTTTTAAATAGAGGTACTTAGTATATCGAAAAATTTTAAAAAGGAGGTACACAGATGTTGAAAGTCTGGGAAACAGTGATCCAAGGTGACCATAGTTTCTTCCACAGTGGTTCCCTGTAATTTTACAAAGGCTTTATGTGGCAAAGTATATTGACTGTGTGAGCTAGAATGAAAAAGTGTCATGTTGAATATAAAGCTGTCCATGAACCCTTGACAGAGTAGAATATAAATTAAAAATACATTTTTTTTTCAGTTACATTTTGGAAATTAACCATAATTCACTGAATGAACAATCCCGCTTTTTTTTTTTTTTGGAAACCCATAGCAAAAAAACGTTTCCAGTTATATATGACATTTTAAAAATCAAGGATGTAGATGAAAATAAAAACGCGATCAAAAGTAATGTATCAATAATGGATAGGTATTTGCAGTGCTTTTTTTTTTTTTTGTAAAAAAAAAAATAGGTGCCGATACTCAGTGATGGATTGCCTAACTTTTAACTACCAGTTCTCAGTTTGGCATTTTATATTTTAATTCTTAATGCACGCAATTTTAAAATAATTCAATTTTAACAAATTAATAATATAATAAATTAATAATAAACGTTAAAATGCAAGAAAAGTAATAATTTTCCCCCACATTGAAAAAGGTGCAGGTACGCCGTACCGGTGCGTACCGGCACAAAAAAAGCACTGG
>JAGDYQ010000062.1:1788067-1816020 GCA_021962125.1 Bulinus truncatus
CACGCTACAGGGCTGCCGCGAATTTGTAATAGACTATAAACAAAATGGTCGCTTTCTGTAGTTAACAATTTTATTATAAACAGAATATCTGAAATAGAGTAGATTAATTTATAAGGCTGTGGCTATACGAACCCGGGTCCCAATAAAATCCGATTGTTATTCGGACCCGTGGCAAATATGCACTAAGCTTAGCTATATTTAAACTTTATTAGACGGAACCCGAAAAATAATAATACAGAGTCCGCTTAGTGGAACCCTAGACACTGAGTAACGATTAAATCATACAATTCAAACAATTATAAAAAAAAAACAATGATAAAGTTTATGTATAGCTAAGCTAAGTGCATATTTGCCACGGGTCCGAATAACAATCAGACTTGATTGGGACGGGGGTCGAAATAAAAATCGGGGTTTATTGGTACCCGGGTCCGAATAGTCACTTCAAATTTATAAATAATAAATATAAATACTGAAGTCTTTAAAATATTTTAAATAACGCATCATTTTACTATTTGCTAATTTGATCATTGAAATAACTTTTTATTACTTATGAAAATGGCGACTAGTGAAGCCTCGGTCGAAAATAATGATATGATTCTGGAGGCACTGAAATGGTTTTGTTTTTTTTAGTAAAACCGACATGCGTATATTTTTCAAGTTCCTGACTATGGGGCGGTCCCTTAGCGTGAAAATTCTACATCAGGGGCCAGGCAATAGCTGGGGGGAGCGGAGGTAATACATTTTTACTAAGTAGAACAAATAAGCAAAGGGGAGCCAGACAAAACGAAGGGGGGCCCCGGCCCCCTGCCCCCCGCACGCTACGGGAATGCTATGGGGGTGAACGCGACAAAATTTGCATAACTTTTTATCAGCGGCATGTTTGCGTGGCGCAATTACAAAAATTTTTGTCTCGTGTGATACTATCTTAATAGGGAGCCGGAGCCGGAGCCGTCAAATTTGTGGGAGCCGGAGCCGGAAAAAAAGAATTGGCGGCTCCGCAAACCTGGTTGTAATAGTCCAGGCGGGAAACCACAGCATACTGCCATTAACTGAATCAGTTGGCAAAAATGTTTTTTACCGAGTGCTGCAAACGAACTCAGTGCTACAAAAGACTTTGCGTTCTCCGGCGCAGAGGCGTACCTAGTGTGGGGGAGAGAGGGTCAAGAGTCGAAAGTCCCCCGGGCCCCAGCATGAGTTGGGCCCCAAATTTTTTTTTTTACATTAAATATTAAGTATATCATCTCATTTCATGCTGTCGAATGTCAAAATGCAGGGACCCACAAAGAGGCCGAGCCCCCGGGCCCCCAAATCCCTAAGTTCAGCACTGCTCCGGCGCAAAAATCTAGACTATTCGCTAACTTATTTACCATATTTTCTCTCTGTGTCTGCTTCCTCCCTCTCTTGCCCCTGTGTGATCAGGAAATGGGTAACGACCGGAACCAAACATGTCGCCGTAGTGTAGGCGCCGTGGTAAATGGTCATGATTCATAATAAATCTTGGGAGGTAGAGGGATAAGTAGTTTTTTCTAAGTAATTTGTTGAAAAAAATTTAAAAGCAAATTTGGTAAAGCTACTTTTATTTTAAAAGTAACAAAACAACAACAACAAATAAACAACTAACTCAGATATCACACTCTTTAACATTTCCTATCTATCTATCTATCTATTTATCTATCTATCTATCTATCTATCTCTATATAAATATATATATATATATATATAAACACAATAATGTTGTCTAGACCAAAAAATATAATTTTCATTTTTATTCTATGGACTGAGGCGGAATTGTTTAGAGCTAATCCAGTAGCTGTGAAGATCAATGAGAAAGGGGTGATTGCTGAAGATTTAGATGAGATTATGAGTACTTGGTCTCCAGGTGAATCCACAATCAAAGTTACCCAGGGTGATGTATACCATAACATCCTGTAGTAATCCCACAGGTAAACTATACAAATTAAAATGTACATGTAGTAATCCCACAGGTAAACCCTGCACAATAGAAATGTACATGTAGTAATCCCACAGGTAAACTATACACACACTAGAAATGTACATGTAGTGATCCCACAGGTAAACTATACACTATAGAAATAGAAAATGTAGATAGGGGTGATAAGTGCCAGCGACCCTGTGCACGGGTCAAATGTGGGGTCTTGAGTTTAGTTTTTTCTTGTCAAAGAGATGATCAACATCTGTCCCTTGGGAGGGTTGGAGGACCTAGGGACAATTTAACTGAAAGGTCTCTCCATCCCTCTCCCCTTAGAGTGATTTCGTAGTGAAGTCGCTACATTTATGCCACCCAGCGCATCCCCCCTTAATGTTCGCAATACAGTTCTTTTTAGGGGCGGCCTCTCTTTCGCGCTCCTTCCAAGGGACGTTAAGTGCCCCCTATACAGAGATTATTGTTTTAGGAGCGCCTCCCCACCCTTTCAAAATGTTGTGGTAGGGCTTCCGATTTGTTAGTGACGCCACTGTCATGGGCGCAACCGATGTACGGGTCGTAAGGGTCGGACCCTACCAAAATATGGGGGCAGACATACCAATTACACTGGTAAACAGTGATTTCGTTGCCAGTGATATTTGAATCATTTTATACAGTCAAGCATGCTGATTTAGAATATGTAAGTGCTTTTGCTAGATTGGCTCTATTTTACGAGATAATTAAAATTAATTAAATAATGTATGCACCGTGTTTGGAATTTGTCAAAAATTACCATGAAGTATAATAGTATACTAACAAAAAGTAGTGAAACTGTTAATAGTCATGCAGAAATTTGTTCAAAAATATGTGTAATAGTGATATAGAAGAAAACATTTTCATTTGAAAAACTAATTATGTCTAATTAATAAATTAATTAATATGTTAATTGTCTATAGTAATGCATTAGCAAATCGCTATTTGCTCGACTACCTTTTGTATGTGTCGTTGGTGCAATTACGCTGGAGGCTCCAACAGTAGTCAGCCATCATATCTTATGTCCCATCTTCCTTGATATCTCTCCTCCATCACCATCATATCCTGATGGAACCTCTCGCCTTGTTCCTCACTGAAGTCCCTAAGGTTACCTGGAAATTTGTCTAAATGACTGTGCAGGTAATGTACCCTGATGCTCATATTTGCTCCAATGTTTCTGAAGTTAGCAGAGCATATCTTGCACCAGTTCTTCGTAATTCTATGCTCTGTTATTACCTAAAGAAGTTCATGACAACTGAAACAAAACTGTTCCATGAAGAAGCTTCAAGGTGATCCATGAAATTAGTATAATGTCGATCGTTGATGAGTTTCAGAATCTGAGGACTCGTCAAAAATCCCAGCTTTCAGCTTCTCCATGCTCAATCAGGGAATGATCTGCAAATATACTTGAAGCATTTGCAGATTTGTCCAAAGCCTTAACAAATTGTTTCATTAAACCTAATTTGATATAAAGCGAGTGGGAGAATGATCTTATGTGTGTCTACAGTCATGGTTTCCCTTGCAGGCCATGTTACTCTTGTCCAATGATCTTGTTTTGCCCTGCTATCCCAAAGGCACATGAAGCATGGGTATTTTGTGCATCCTGACTGCTGCCTAAGCAAGAAGTTTACCATTTTTAGATCAACACAAATTGACCACTGATGCTCATAATAGTGGATTTTCTGCAATACTGTTTTGATATTCTCATACTCTTCTTTAAGTGTTGTTGAGTGGGCAATGGGAAGAGATGCATATCAGTTCCCATTGTGTAACAGAACACATTTCAAGCTTGTGATGGAACTGTCTATAAAAAGACGCCAGTCTTCGGAATGGTAGTCTTGTAGTCCCATTTGGAGCGGAAGTCCAGGGATGTCATTACAGTAAACTTAAATATTGAAGAAGAAAATCTTCTCTTTTCCGATAAAATGTTATTTTAACTTGTGGTTTGAGAAAATTTCTTTCATTGAACCAGGACACTAAAAGCTCAGATGCTTGCTTGGACAGATTTAGGTCTCGTATTAGGTTATTGATTTCTTCTTGGCTGAATGGTTGAGGTGTTGAAGAACTTCCTTCATAATCGCTTCCACTGTTTTCACCTCCCAAAAACTCCAGATCTTGCCCCTCGTCGGAGTCTGATGGTGAAAGCTCTAATAATCCGGTAAACACTGGTATAGGAACTTCACTGCTATGTGGAATTGGTCTCATTGCAGATTCAAGATCAGGAAAACCCCATTTAGATTTCTTGTGGCGATTGAAGCCTTTAACATTCACAATACAATCACCAAAATGGTCTTTCGGCTCTCGCCATATCATTTGTACACCGAAACTTAGACTTTTCTTCTCACTATTTGTCCACTGCTGTAGGCTCTCCACGCAGTTTTTTGCAGACCTTATGGGGAGCCCAAGACTTGTCTTGGTCTTCCAGCTTCACACCGAAATAAGGCCAAATTTGCCTGCTACACAAAGTCAGTTATATTTCTTCTTTGCTTTTCAATCATGTATTCTCCACACAATGTAACAGAATACATTCGGATTATTTTTGCAGCATCTTCATGATGAAGTCATGATGTCTTTGAAACAGCTATAAAGAGAAAAAAAAAAAACCAAGTTATAACTTGGTATAGTTAAATAAAAGTAACAGACACCAAACGTATTGCATTTGTTTTTACACAAAGGGTACAATCATATTTTCAAGATTGTCCAATATCTCAGAAACTAGAGCCAATTCAGCAAAAGCAGTGGCAGTTTTGAAATCAGCACCCATGGATTGCTATAATTCATTTCAAATATTCCCTGGCAATTCGAAAAAAAATTTTTTTTGTTGGGCTGTGAGATTATTTGAATACGTCAAAATTTTCTTCTTCCTAATATTTTGGACCCTACCAACTTCAACATATGCGTTTTGCACCCCTGGCACTTTATGTATATAATGAAACAATGGAAAAACACATAAACAGTAACCAACACTGACCAACACATTTAAGCAGCTAGATGCCGAACGAAAAAACCCACCATTAACATGGCAGTTTATAAGAATGAATAAGGAAGAAACTATGAACGTTTTCTCCTAGTTAATCCTCCCCACAGAGACAGACGGTGAGAGAGGGAGACACAGAGGCCCAGAAACAGAGATAGAAACGGAGAGAGAGAGAGAGAGAGAGAGAGAGAGAGAGAGCGTGAGGTAAAATGTGTGTATTTCTTCCCCTCTAAAATTAAAGGCTATACGTGGTCAGAAGAGGCCCATGGCTAAGGTGTATAAAGAGGTGTGCCGGAAGTATGACATCATCATTATTGAAGATGCTATATTTTCCTAACTTACAGTTTTGTGGCCGAGGGAGTGTGTAGTGTATACTTGCCGGGGCCGCCTAGCAGGGGGACAGGGTCATTGCCAGGGGGCCGCATCAGACAGGGGGCATAAAGGGGGCCCGGCAGCCCCGACCGTGTCAATTTTTTCACGACTCATTGTTTATTAAGGGACCCGCAATAATGTCCCATTTCTGCCCTGGGCCCCACGTTGGCTCTCAGGGTGCCACTATTGTGTATATATATATATATATATATATATATATATATATATATATACTAGTTATTTGATTTTATAGTTGTTGTTTTTAGAGCATTTTCGAAAAAAATGTCCCCCGTTTTGTCTGTCATCACCCTAGATCTCAACAACCATAAGTCCTAGACCCATGATGTATATATCATTTTGTAGGTCTTGGCCTGCCATGTGTGCAGCAAAAGTTCATTTCGCGATCTGACCTCTGAGGGCCGTAAAAGGGGGCTTAGTACCGTTTTTTACTATATAAGCTATATTAATAAAAGGAGCGCCTATATCTCAGCAACTATAAGTCCTAGACCCATGATGTATATATCATTTTTGTAGGTCTTGGCCTGCCATATGTACATCAAAAGTTCATTTCGCGATAGGACCTCTGAGGGCCGGGCTTCAGGACTCCCCTAAGGGCTTATATATTATATATACACCTTGTACGTTCAATAACCCATTCATTTGGTGCAGAAATACTGCAGCACGTAGTTTCACCAAGATTTATTAAGAAACTCATCAAATGAAATAGTAAGCATGTGTTCTGAGTTTAATTGAAAGTATCAGAGCTATGCAACAATTGACGGAGTTTTCGGACGATTAAATGACTATAATTTCGAATGTTTTCAATTATGAGTACTATTTCAGTAACCACAAACCACTTGTAGTTAGATTTAAGAGAAAATAATTTTTTTTCAAATATAAAGAAACGTCTTTATAATTTTTTTTTTTTACAGATATATGCATTACACAATTGAATTTATAAACATTTCCAAAATTTACAAATATTTACTGTAAGCTAACAAACGTACTGATACATAACACGAAAATGGGCTAACACTGTCCTGTGTCCAGAATGGAACAGGCTTATTAGCTTTTGTTTTTAATAATTCGAAAGTAAATTAGATTTTAAATTTTAGAGAAGAATAGAGGCCATAACTCATGAGCATATTTTTTTACGCTCAATGGTTTTTTTAAGTATTTAAATAAAAAAAAAAGGTTTGTGATAGATGTTTCATTATGTTATGTATATATTTAAATTGATATATCTTTTCTACATTTACTCACAATGGTATCTCTCATTCGCGACTAATAAACGTACCACATACAGATGAATAGATAGACAAATGGATGAGATAAATATAAATATAGATATATAGATAGAAATATAGATAGATAGAAAAATAGATGGATAGAGTGAAATATAGATAAATAGAAAGGTAGGTGGATTGTTTCTCTGATAAAGTCTATAGTGATACAGTCTACAATGATACAGTCTATGCTTCTCTTTGTATTTATAACAGAGACATCGCAGCTTCAGTCCATTGACGTCGATGGACGAGGTCATCAGAATGGACACATTCTCTAAAACCATCAGAGATGGGTCAGATCACAAATTTCATCCTTTATAACCATTCAGTTTGTGTGTGTGGGGGGTTAGCATATCAAACCCAACAACAGAGACACTGTCATGGAGAATAGCAATCTGTTGTGTTAAGATACCTCCACCCATCTATCCTATTCTCCCTACCATCAGCATAGAACTGCTATTAGTATTTTACAGAGGGAACACATGGGTCTGGTACTACTGGCAGGGCGCGTTCCCCCTAATGGTACCATAGCACAACCTTGTTCTTATGTATAAGTAAACTATGCATCTAGAGCAGCGGTTATCAACCTTTCTCGCGAATGTGCCCCAGAGGTGCAAAAGTACGTCAGCGGGTACCCCTCAAACAAAAATTCGATAATAAATGTACTTATTTTCAATATTGAATTGTTCTTACATTTCTAGTGCGATACTTGGGTCACGTGGTTTGTCGCCGAATCAAAGTAAGGAACTGGCGACATTCTTCAAGCTCATTGGTTGTTTTGAAACAAAAAGTTTTACGTCGCTGCAATGTCCCACCATAACCTTCCTCGCACCACTTGGGGTAAGCGTACTACCGGTTGAGGAAGCGCGGATCTAGAGATGACATTTTAGTCCTTCGTATTGCCTCCGTGGCCATTGCACTCTCATCTGCGTTGAGGATTTAGAAAAGGATACTGCTTAAAGTGTCCTAATAGTGATTTTAGCATCTCATGGGGACGAACCCCCTACGTTTTGTCCGGCCCCCCTCTGCTTATTTGTTCTACTTAGTAAAATGTATTACCTGCCAGCCCCTGCAATTGCCTGGCCCCCCTGCTGTAGAATGTCTGGCCCCTGTTGTAGAATGTCTGGCCCCTGTTGTAGAGGAATGTCTGGCCCCTGCTGTAGAATTGTCACGCTACGGGGCTGATGGTTACAGAGAAATCATATGAGAAATCATATACCTACTAATGTTCCAAGAAATTTCTAAATGTTATTTTCTCCCCATAACAACAGAATACATGTAGAAATCTTTAGATTGTCTATCTACTACATATGAAGTTTCGATCTACTCAGGTATCGTGTAGGTTGGATCAGCGGACCGCATGCCCTGGTTGAACGTTACGTCTTAAGTATGTCTCAGAATACAATCCACCCTTGCGTACTGTCCCAGGCAAGTAAACAAAACATGTTTCAATTATAATATGACGGGCTGACCTACACACGTTTTGACAGCGTTTTCGTTTCTTACACAAATCCGAGGGGTGGAGAAACTACGAAGTATTATTTTTTTTTCCTAATTTGTTTTAGTACAAATACTCATGAAGCAAAACTGTTTTCAACGAGTTTAATACTCCACAGCTGGTTCCTATATGTACACGTGGGTGTTCGGGCCCTTAATGTTCTGTACCCACTTCCTTTCCTAGCATCACCCAGCAAGCAGTAGAGTAAATGTGCATATAATTATTGTTTGTAGTCCGCCACAATCCCCAAACTAGATTTGGGGCCCAATCAGCTTACACTTATACATATAAAAAAAATGCACTACAAAAAAAAAAATTAGATGCCGACGTCTAATCACATGGCTCGCCCCGGGCAATTGGTCGAATTTCTGACCTTAAGCATGCACTACCGGCTACCAATATGACATTTAGCTACTGTCATATGAAGTTTTCAGTCGCTACTTCATATTTTTCAATGATACTAACTATCTCACTTGACTCTGAATAGAGTTCCATATTTCCAGGTAATGATAAACCATATTCTAAAATCTTGGGGTTATGAAAAGTTTAACCAACAAATGATCAAAGTAGCTGAAGTGTATCGTAAGAAAGCTGAACACATGGCGTCTATGATAGAGGAAGTATTTGAAAGGTAATGATTCTCGGAAAGTTAATTTTGTAGTGTGTAAATACTCATTGAAAGAGGTCAATTAGGGGAGCATAGGGATAAAATGAAGCTCACCTGTATTCTATATTGTCATGATATTCCAAGTTATCTTAGTTAAAATGATTGCCATGGTTTTTTAGGTAGCTAACCTATTATATATTAAGCCTTGTTATCTTGGCATACTAAGTAGTTGTGGTTTGACTGGTATATTAAATAGCCATGGTATTCTAAGTTGCTCTGATACACTGGCATGGTTAAATACAGCTATGGAATAATAAGTTCCTATGGTATACTGGTATATTAAATAGCCATATTATACTATGTAGCTATGGCACTTATTAAAAAGTCATGATACTAAAAAGGATTGTGTAGCCGGCACGATGCTCAGTAACCTTTACTCTCCCCCCCCAAGCTAGTTCCCCATTATAAGCCGTCGGGGGCATACAAATAAATCCTATAGATCGTATGGTCTTCGAACTTGGAACGCTCATGCCAAGCATCCATCTATCCGACCATTCCTTCCTACTCTGCAAGTGTATTTAATTTTGTCGCATTTTATTTTCTTCATGTCTCTCACAATTCTTAGATTTTTTAAAATCAAATCGGCTTTGCCTGGGCATATCATTTTTAAATGCAAAATAAATTACAATACAGCCAACATTAATTAATCAAAGAAACATTCAGTTGATTAACTATTGTTTTGACATTCGACGTCATGACAACAGATAATGTACTTAACATTTGTTGTAAAAAAAAATCGTACACTCCTTTGGACCCCTGTATTTAGTATTTAGTGAAAAAAAATTTATGTAACGAGTCTGGCCTAGAGTACACTAAACATTTTAAAAAATATGTTGTTTAAGGTTTAGTAACGTGGAGATATCCTAGTGGGGGAATGTTTATGTGGATTAAAGGTCAATGACTGTGACGACATGGCCGATGTTTTGGCTGAGGCAGAGGCCGCTGGAGTCTCTGTGCTCTCTCGGTGATATCTTCACTTCCGGTTTCCAAACCTTCACCGCACATTCGGCTGTCATTTTCTATGGTCGACAAAGAAAAGGTTGAAGAAGTAAGTTGTAAAGCTTACATAGAAAGTGTTTGTGAGACAGACATGCATCTTATGTACAAGTGCAAGTAGTGCACTGTAATCATACAAAGTGAGAAAAAATTAAAAAAAAATATTTAAAAAACGCTTGTATAAAAATTTAAAAGTAAAATAGCTCATCATATGTAATCTACATGAATTATTATTACTAAAATCTAAGCGGGGGTGCCCATATAGATCAATAGATTAATAATTTAGTTATTGCTACTTCAACTAATGTAAAGAAATATTTTGTTCCGTATATTGTAGGCTTAATCAGTTAAGCTTTTAATTTTTAGTAATAATAATTTAAATAGATATTTGTTTGCTATAATGCGTAATTTTGTATTTTAGGGCGGTTTTTTATACAAAACTTTTTCTTAGAAAAAAGTTTGTTTTTTTTTATTTCATACTTTTTAGTTTTGAAATAAATAAACTTGCTATTGTTTGGCACACTTTAAAATTACTTTAATATAATTTAATTATTTTGACAAGTTTATATAAGACTTTCAAAAAAAATCTTCACTATTTCCCATTTAGACATAGTTGCAATGTTGCTTTTACAAGCATTATTACAAACTAAAAGTAATTAGCTTCGTTATTCTCCAAGACTTGAAATTAGAAAATTAGATAAAGTCCAAAAAACAAAAGAGTTACAATATTTAAAAGGCAAACTCATAAACCCAACCAATCAACAACAAAACTGAAATGTATTAAAAGCTTATGTAAAGAAGTATTATGTCCAAACATTTACACCTATAAAATATAGATCTATCATTTCGTTTTCTTGGAGAATAGACATGTTTAAGAAAACAAAAAAGTTAATTTCACTAATCAAAGTCTACTGTTGTCTTCATGATTAACTAGATTAATTAACATATATTTAATTTAGTGTCGATGTGGCCCAGGTCATAACATACAAATAGGTTGTATAATGAAACTTTTTTTTTTTTACAGGGTATCAAAATTATGGCTGATGTTTTAACAGCAAGAAAAAAAAATAAAAGCAAAGAAATGAGACCCTAGCCTGTACTGTGCGGCTTCACGGAGAAATTCTCCCTTTCTATGTAAAAATACACACACACACACATGCACACACACACACATTAGGGTGGGGCAAAAACTGAAAAATTTTGGAGTTAAGGTCTCAGACAAACCAAAATCAGTGATCCATATGAAAGTAAAAGCGTAGACAAAAACAGTTTTATTTTCTGTAAAACTTTTTTCTAGCAACTCTGTGCTTTAAAAAAACGCAATTAAATGTGTTCTAAAAATATAACGCTGCTGAACAGAGTGAATTATTAACAATGTTAATGGTTCTTAAGATCAAACACAACATATTCAACAACAACAATCTCTAGTAAAATAAAAAAAACAAAGTTATTTGCAACAGTACCGTACTTCAAATGTGAAATTAGTGGAGAAAGTCTGCCTTTGTTTCTATTGTTGGCACGTCCGATCTTGATTTCTTCTTTTGAATAATAGCACCATGGCGTCTCCCATCATGTCCGTATACTTTGCCACACTACTGTGACATCCTTGATGTTTCTTTCAATATCTTGCGAAATGGCATGGAAAGTGAGGGTAGAATCACCTGGCCGTAACTGGCAATATCTTCGGCAGTGATGTCCTGCAGCAGTGGAGGTGAATCAAACTCGACCAACTTCCAGTTAACAATGCTAATGTACGACTCAAGGCTGAAAAGTTATTTTAATTCTGTTCTTGCATTTTGAATCTTACACGTGTCACTTGAGTGAGTACTTCGAGCCAGCAACAATTTTTCGTATGCAAATTTTATTTTCTAATGTTTTCCGTCTTTGTCGCCAATAGCCGCCAACAAGATATTTTCTGGATGACAAAAAGTAGCTGTTGCTTTAAAGCAATGGAGCCCACGACAGCCTGATCATTTGTGATATTAGCTTTTGGTACATTGGAAATCATCAAGAAGAGTTCTTGGCTCCATCCTGGCAGCTTGGATGAGATTTGATGCAAAACCATGATGGAGCCTAAAAATTCAATATGAATTTCACAATCCGTTGAAGGTCGGCAACAAGGACTTTGTTCGGAGTCATACAACCTGAGTATTCGGTTAGCTTTAGTTAACCACCTGGCATGACTGATTGTCCCAGGTTGGGCAGTTCTCTAAGTATGAGATGTAACTCTGACCAGCGCTGTAACCACTTTGAATTAGCAGACACATTTTCAGTAAATACTGCTGATCCTGTACTTAGATCTTTCATCACCTCGTCTTCAACCTCAACAACAGAACCTGAAACTGGAGAAAATTCGATGATTGATTTCTGCTGGGGATCAAATTCCAGCATGCTGGTTATCTGTCCTTCTGAAGTCTTTGGACCAGTGGTCTTCCATCAACGACTTCTGTTAGCTTCCCTTAAAGGCAATTCGTTGGCATGCAGTAAACAAACCAACTACTGAAGTGGCCTTCGTAGCTGAAGTTCAAGTTATCGAATTACACCATTATGTTTATCAGTATTTATTGGTGTTCCATCACAAACAACTGCTTGTAAAGTTAGTTCCGACTTGCTGCTTGTAACCACTGACATAATTTCTCTGGAAATGTCCTTGGACTTTCCTGATGCTGGAACAACATTTTCAACATAGCTGCAGGTAGGAAATGATACTAAGCACTTTGACTTTGCGACGAGTAGACCCAGTATGCTTAAGAGTGACATCAATCTTGCCATCAAAACCGAGACAAACAATTCCTTCACTTTCTTCTTTGTGATCCTGAACTGACTTCTTCCTCCAAGCATCTCTTTGATGGGATGCAAAGCATTTTCAGGTATCAACAGTCTTGGATATAAATGATTTAATTTAATTAATTTTTAATTTCGGGAAAGTTTGTATATTTAATTTGATCGTGTTTTAAATAGATAATGACAAGTGAACGTTCGTCTTTTATATTTTTTTCATTAATTTTACCGTCATTGGAAATTTTTGTACTGGACCCTAGAAGCGGCACATTTTAATACCCACAAATATTTATAGTAAAAATAAAAAAAATAATTCAAAAAGCTTACATAATAATATGAATATAAACAGTTATCATTTAGCTGTGCAATTATACCAAACATAAATATGATAACTATTCTAGATGCATTTCGTTAATATTAGTTTGCACTTTAGGGGTTAATATTCATAAAATGTACCATAAGAACTGTATTTTTCAAAGTTGCGACCCCTAGACATGAAAATAACATATGAACATGAATTGTGAAATTGATCACTGGATGAGGGAGCATCGATTTATAATTGTCTGACATTGGGAGACCAACAGCAGTTTGCCCCACCCTAAATATATATATATATATATATATATATATATATATATATATATATATATATCTTATAATGACTAATATTTTTGTAATAATACTATTTTTTTATTCATTAACCCGTTTTCTGTTATTGTCCACCCCCCCTTTTTTTTTTAAATGTGGAGAGTTAAAAAAACAGACAATAATTTTACAACAGATGTCTTTTTTTTTAATTTTCTACAAATTATAGCCCTTTTAAAATTATGTTCGCATCAATAACATATTAAATCTATTGAAATCTTAATGTACTATTCCTATTTTGTTTAGCAAAATAACTCATATCAGCACAGTAACGTTTGATGTTTGTCCATTCTTTTAAATTGTTGATTCATAAGTCAGGTATAAAGAAAGAACATTTAAAATATCACCTTGACAAAAACAAAACAAAAAAGATAATTAAAACAAAAACAAAAAAAAAAACTACATTTGAGCGTTTTGTTTCATAATGATCTACCATAAGGTAGAAAAAAAGTAAAACCTCAGCAGAATATGGGTTAATAAACTAATAACAAATACAATATTAGAGTTAAATTCACCTTCTCCCTCCCTCTTCCAACCACATGTTTTAACTTGCAGGATGAACATCTTGTAAAAGACCATGGTGTGAAGCATAAACAAAATGATGCATGTGGTTATTGTATCCTATAATCAAGTGCCGTGATTCTATACCAATTTGTCATTTTATTTTAATAAAATTAATTTATTTCTACTGTTTTTCATTGTTATTTCTTCAAACATTGTAAGTTTGTTTTGTTATTTCTTCAAACATTGTAAGTTTGTTTTGTTATTTCTTCAATCATTGTAAGTTTGTTTTGTTATTTCTTCAAACATTGTAAGTTTGTTTTGTTATTTCCTCAAACATTGTAAGTTTGTTTTTTTATTTCTTCAAACATTGTAAGTTTGTTTTGTTATTTCTTCAAACATTATAAGTTTGTTATGTTATTTCTTCAAACATTGTAAGTTTAGTTTTGTTATTTCTTCAATCATTGTAAGTTTGTTTTGTTATTTCTTCAAACATTGTAAGTTTGTTTGTTACTTTCCTCAAACATTGTAAGTTTGTTTTTTTTATTTCTTCAAACATTGTAAGTTTGTTTTGTTATTTCTTCAAACATTATAAGTTTGTTATGTTATTTCTTCAAACATTGTAAGTTTGTTATGTTATTTCTTCAAACATTGTAAGTTTGTTTTGTTATTGTTTAAGTTTGCTGGTTATATTGAATTCACTGTACTGTGCTCAGCCATGGTTCTTTTTTTTTTTGGTTCACCTTAGACGGGCGGGTTGAGTGTGTCGCTGAAGTGTGACAACACGTGACTCGGGTAAGGAGGTGTCATGAATTGTTATGTCTCAAAATCACAATTGGCCTTAAAAAGTAAAGTAGCTACATGACTTGGACAGCAATAATGATTTCAGAATTCTTTTTTGAATTTGTCCATGACCCCAGTAAATAAATCCACAGAAGTAGGCCTAATAGAAGTAAGATACTACCTTCTTTTTTTTCCTTTTTAATAGTATTTTTTTTTTACTAAATGAGACGTATGTGCGCAAATCTTAAGGTAAATCCCAGATTGTTATATATAATCTGTGGAATAAACACAGATCCATGATTTGTATTGAGTAGCAAAGACTTAGGATTTATAATTATATGATCGATTATATATATATATATATATATATATATATATATATATATATAGAGAGAGAGAGAGAGAGAGAGAGAGAGATAGATAGATAGATAGATAGATAGATAGATAGATAGATAGATAGATAGATAGATAGATAGATAGATAGATAGATAGATAGATAGATAGATAGATAGATAGATAGATAGATAGATAGATAGATGGATAGATAGATAGATAGATAGATAGATAGATAGATAGATAGATAATTATACATCTATTTCTATATCTGCTACAAAACTGAAAGTGAGAAAGTAAAAGATGGGAAATTCTCTTATTTTTTCCAAATAAATGACAATTTTATTTTTCATCTTTGTTGTAGTTTGCTTTTGCAGTTGGGACCCTAAAGAAAGGTGGTTGGCAAGACGGGTTAGCAAGGTGGAGGTTGACAAGGTGGGTTGGCAAGATGGGTTGGCAAGATGGGTTGGCAGGTGGGTTGGCAAGATGGGTTGGCAAGGTGGGTTGGCAAGATGGGTTGGGCAAGGTGGGTTGACAGATGGGTTGGCAAGGTGGGGTTGGCAAGGTGGGTTGATAAGGTGGGGTTGGCAAGGTGGGTTGATAAGGTGGGTTGGCAAGATGGGTTGGCAGGGTGGGTTGTGGGGTAAAGTAGGTTGGCAGGTGGGTTGGCAAGGTGGGTTGGTGCGTGGGGTTGGCAAGGTGGGGTTGGCAAGGGGGGTTGGCAATATGGGTTGGCAAATGGGTTAGTCAAGAGGGTTGGCAATGTGGGTTGATTAAGATGGGTTGGGGTATGGTAAGGTTGACTTATGGGTAGTCATGGTGGGATGACAAGATGGGTTGGCCAAAGGTGGGCTGAGACAATATGGGTTGGCAAGGTGGGTTGACAAGATGGGTTGACAAGATGGGTTGGCAAGATGGGTAGGCAAGATGTATTGACAAGATGGGTTGGCAAGGTGGGTTGGGAAGTGTAAAAGTTTGAGAATCACTGCACAGTGTATTGAACGTCCAGCCACGAGTCCAGGCGATAGTGCCCTAAGTACAAGTAAAAACTCTCAAATTCAATAGTACTTGGTACCAGTGTTCCCTCTGAGCTGTGCGTGTATGCGCACGCGCAATCACTTTGTAACACAGCGCTCATATATTTCACTTAGTAAAACTATTCATACACTTTGTTCCAGTGTTCACTCTAAGCCGTGTACATACATATACTTTAGTACAGGCAGGGCCGTGGTCATCGTAGGCCCTAGGGCACTTTCAAAGCTGTAGGCTCTCCCAGACTTCATTTTAATGTATCCGGCACTTCTTTGCGATTTGAAATCTAAGTCAACTTTGAGGACTTCATCAGTGACTTTGCAAAGACATTTAGAGCGAGAAGTTTACATACTGTAATCTAAGATCTACAGCACTGCAGCTTGATTTGCTCATGTTCTCATCTCAAACGGTTATATATAGTTATTTTAATACAAACATTATTAAATTTTGTTGGCTTTCTGAACTTGTTTTCACTTTGTATTCTGGCTTGCATGGTCCCTTGAAAAGTACGTAGGCCCTAGTCACAGTGCCCATTGTGCCTAGTTGGTAAAGCAGCCCCTGACAATATGTGTACCTTCAGACTTGATACAATTCTATTCAATGAAGAACACTGTACCACACTGCAGTACCTCGAATTAGTTTTTCACACAGTATAGCACACCACTATATTATTATCCTCGAATTAGTTTTGGCTCAACAGTAAAGTGGGACTGACGATCTAGTGGTGTATATATTCTGACTGTCAACCTGAGAGTCCTGGGTTCGATCCTCAGTGAGGCCCAGGAATTTTTTCCAGGTGAAATTTGGTGCAAAGTCGTCCCACAAGCCCACCCAGCTTTAAAATGGGTACCTGACTTAAGTTGGGGAAGTAAGGCGACAGGTGTTGTAATAATCACGCAATCCCTTCCTAATGTTGAGGTTATGGAAATCAGATGGATTTTGACACTTCATGCTGTCCCATTTGGCCCGTTAGGGCCAATAAGGGAAACTTTACTTTTTTTGCACAGTAACACCTCACGTTATATTATCCTTGAATTAAGCTTTTGCTAGTATAAAAATGACAGTCAATACATTTCTTAATAATGATCACACTAAAGTCATCTTCTACTCTAAAGTCAATTAAACATTCTATTCGGTCCTATATCGTTCCTTGACCATGAAATAATAGGGCGGCACGTTGAAGGCGTTATTATGATTCAAAACAAAGAGAAAAAAAAACATTTAGAACAAAGCCTAAGACTTAGAAATGACTCGACTTTTTTTCAACCGGTCACAAAAAAGTGAAATAAGAGAATGATAAAAAGATCTTAAAATTTCCTACGCTGACACATATGGCGGACGAATTTGCAACACTTCTGAAACGTGACTGATGTGCATTACTGCACAAAACTTATTTCTACATAAGTACCATTTTTGACCTAATGCACCATAGAGTCGACTCCATTGAAAGATAACAAACAGTTTTTTTAAGCATACTTTAACATTACATAACGTATTGTAATAGTTACTTTTAAATGGGATCTGTCAGGTATACATAATATCTTATAGGGTGTCTTACGTTTGTTAATATGCCACAATTTAAAAATATTGCTTTTAATTTGAATAAAGTTAATTTAATGCTTGTCATTAACGACCATGTATTCATTCAGTAATCCCGTGGATGACCTCCTCCAAGTCTGCAGTCCGGATTACCGGATTATCTCAACATTTTAAGCAGAGCTGGAAAGAGGATTACCGATAACAAGCTGAGGACAACCTTTAAAGAATGGTGACGCAATTTAGATATTGAATTTATTGGAAACTACGTATGCTTGCCCCTTTCTGCATATTAAATTATCGATCTGAGTCGTTTTTTTTGTTATTGTCGTTGTTTTCTTTTTTTTTTAATCAAGTTTACGGTGGAATGGAAATAAACTTATGTGTATATGTTAATGGTTCTCACATTTCAGCCTTTGTAATATCTATTTACTTTGTTCAAAGATGAACCAATGGATGACATCTTTGCCAGATTTTTATAATAACAAAAATCAATTTATTTAAAAACAATTTATATGATAATGTTAAAGTAGGAACGAAATTCCGAAACAAAAAAATGTTTTGGTTAATTTAAAAGAAAAAAGGCATATTGACTTCGCAAATACGTTATTATTTTTCAAAGCATTAAAAACAGAAAAAGAAACGGTGAAAGACTCAGCCTTCAAAGCGACTCCATTATGAAGTAATCTATCGGGGAACGAAAGAATGGATTCAAATGGACTTTTCTGAATCAGCCTGACGACCTGGAATGTATGGATGATGTTACGTTTTTGGCTTTTCACATGGCCATCAATAAATGTAAGAGAAAACAAATGTTGTGACAGCCACAGTGTTGGAGGTACAAAAAAGCATAAATTAAGACAGAAACCAATATCATGTAAATAAAAATCTAACAGAGCGAATGCCGTCACACTAATTGTAAGTTGGCTGGAAGAAGTGGAGCCCTTTCTTATAACTGGGTCTTACAAAGGCAGAATTTAAGGCAAAGGAATGGCAAAGCGCCGCCTTTATCCAAGATCAAGAACAGTATGGAATCACAGGCATACTGACATTGATCACTGAGATTCGACACTGTTAAACACTAACGGAGAGTCCGTCATGTTGTAAGGAGATCATACCTGGTAGATGACTAAGACCAGGGGCGCCGAGAGCCAACACGGGCCCCAGGGCAGGACATCATTGCGTGGGTCCCTTAGTCAAAATACAGTCAATTCCGGATATAAACATACAAAGAGTATATACAAAAGTTTTAAAATAAATTTATTTTACTTTGCCCCGTTAATACACTATCGCTGTTACAGCTACACAAGTTTTTCATGACAATGTAATTTTGTGGAACTTGACTTTTACGACATGGTCAGAGAAAGCTACAACAAAACTTTGCAGGCTTTTTTTCTTGCAAAAACTTCAATTATATTGTTGCAGTCAATCGTTCTCGCAAGTCGACCTTCCACTGCCAGCATTCCAATGCTGGTTAGGCGTTCTTGACACATTGTTGATCTCAGAACATTTTTTTAACTCGGGCCAATGTGCTGAAAGATCGTTCTGCTTGAGCATCGGTAACCGGAAGTGTGCAGAAGATACGTAGCATAAAGACTATGTTTGGAAAACAGTATATGGCGCCAAATTGTGTAAACGGTTCAGCAAGCCAAATGAAGTACAAACTTTTCTGCCCGAGTTTTGCAACGTGTATTGTTTTCAGATGTTCCAACTCATTCAACAGATCGGCGCTAACATCAACAACATATTTATCCGCCAGGTTCTTGGCTGCGATGAGGACGTCTTCTGTATTCATATCATATTTCCACAGAACGCCGAACAATTCGTCCGAATTCTTCGCCGCTTCGTATCGTGTTGTTGAATTCGCAATCACGCAGTCAATCACGACGTAGAAAACGGAATGCTTGAAGTATTCGTGTCGATCCTGCTGGATCATCATTATTCGTCGAGAATTGTTCTGTCTGGCCATTGTCGTCTTCGTTTGCGTTTTGTCTCTGCCAAACTCAGGACTGTTCAACACCGCAGCTCTCAGCGATAAGTTTGCTCTCAGACAATATCTCATCCCACTTGACTCGAAGCAGTTTTAAATCGCCAATGAGGTCACGTATATTAGCAACTTCGACATCAAGAGTTGCTTCTCTTGTATGCAGCAGCGATTTTCTAAAATTGATAGCTTTTAAAATGTTCAACCACAGCGATGCCATCATAATTGATTTGAACGAAGACAGGTATGAAATCATGCCGGCTACATTAGAGCAAGCCTCTGGTGTCAAATTCAGCTACTGCACTTGGGTAAGCGCCATCATTATACCTGGCAAATGCGCCGCGAAAGGCTTAATACTATCGACACGAGCTGACCAGCGCGTTTCTGACGGATTGTGAAGAGAGCATCCGATGCCACTAGTCAAAATTTCCCATCTCTGCGGACTGCTACTGAAGAGATTGTACAATTTCTGGACTACTGCGGCGAAGAATGTTATCACTTGTGCACAGCACTAGGCAGAATGCACGCCACACAGGTTCAAACTATGGCAGTCACACGGTGAGAACGTTGCTAAAGGATTGTTCTTCAGTACAATTGCTTGAGCGCCTTTGTACGAACCACTCATATTGCTTCCATTGTCATACTCTTGGCCGCGACAATTCGTATGCGGTATGCTTTGTTTTTTCAACGCGTCAATGATTAGCTGAGCTATATCTCCCGTCTTCTTGTTGCAGTCCACAAATACAAGGGAATCTCTCATGTAGTTCGAAGGTATCCAAGTCAGTGTTTAGATGTATGTACCGCAAATGAATAATAGGCTCTCTGCGTTGGCGGCTATGGCTTACTATGACACACATATAATAAGACAATTTCAATAAGTATAGTTGGATTAAGTTAATTTTAGATAATTAAAGATAATTATAGTTAGTTATGAATAGATTTCCATAGAAATATTATAAAATTCTATTGATCTCTATTGCTTTTTTCACCGGGATGAAGCGAAGCGGTTTATCGATTGAGCGAATTCTGGCTTGTGATTGGACTGAGAGCAAAATGCGCGCGTACAAGTTTCACCCAAGCTAATCCCGGTGGAAAAGGCCATAATGTTATCAATAGAATTTCTCAATATTTCGATGTAATTTTATTCATAACTCTATGACTTTTTTCCACCGGTACCTCTTCATCTTCATTCTATCACTAATTCTATGATGGCAAACATCATACTCGGATTTCAAGTAATGTCTCTAAAAATAGTTATACACCAATTCACACTCTGATTGGTTTATGAAATCTAACGAGCCTCAGCAGTCGACTGAATTTTTAAGTTTCGTTCGATTGGCTCCTATCGGCTGTCATCGACGTACCCTCTATAAACAATGAATCGTGAAAAAAATTGACATGGTCGGGGCGGCCGTGCCCCCTTACAGATGCCGGGCCCCTGGCAATGACCCCCCCCTGACCCCCCCTCTCGGCGTGCCAGACTTAAGACCACCACCAAGAAGATCCTACAGATCCGATGGTCAGACACCATCAGCAATGCAGACATCATGGAAAGGACATGCCAAATCACAACAGAAGAAGAAAGGTGGAGGAGATGAGGTTCAATAGGTCACAATTTACGCAAACCAGCGAGTAATGTCAGCAGACAGGCATTTAGGTAAGGATCCCCCTAGGAAAAAGAAATAAGGACCGTCCAAGAAACTATTGGAGGCGTAACTTTGAAGCCGACATCACCAAAATGGGGTTCATCTAGAATCCGTTGGAGGGGAATGCCCAGGGTAGAGGTAGAGTCCCATACCTCAATAGGATTGATGGGTATAAAGTTTAATATAAAAAAAACAACTGTAAAAATCTTATCAATTTAGCACAAAGGATAACAAAAGTTATTACTATATACAAGTAATTTACTCTAATCATCATATTCTGATTTTTTTTCAGCAATATCAGGTAAAAGAAAATTTTGTTTACAAATGGAATGCCAAACCAAGAACCGTTTGCCAGTTGCCTGTGTGCAGTTTACACTTGGTACAGGACATCATTAATTTTGTTTTTTTATTATCTCTATATATATCTATCTACCTATCTATGTATCTATTTATCTTTCCATCCATCTATCCATCCATCCATCCCTCTATCTATCTATCTAATATTTAAAACAAAAAATTACCCATGTATCTATGTATGTATTTATTTTTCCATCCATAACTTCCATCCATCCATCCCTCTATCTATCTATCTAATATTTTTTTTAAAAATTACCCATGTATCTGTTAGGTCAGAAAATGTTTCATAGGGGGACATTTTTTTCAAAACCTAATATCTTTCAATTCCTGCCATAGATTTTTTTTTAATTCTTCATACAATTAAAATGTATTGTTTTAAAATACTACACTTCATTTTTCAAAATTGCACCCCATTTTTGGCAGTTTTACGCAAAATATACATTTTTAGATAGGGATATACAATCCGTTTCTCTGCTCAATTCTTTTTTTTATATTTTAAACATTTTCTATGAATATAATTTTCATTAAAAAAGAAAACATTTTTTACTTTAATAATACGCATGTATTAAAAAACATTACCATACATGTGGCATCTTAGTAAATATATATTTTTTATGGATTTCTACAACAAACTTAAGTAAACACGCATGTATCCCTTATTCTTTTGTAGCTTGAGTTTATATTTTTTTTATATATCACAATCTTGATTGAGTAATAGGTCATTCTTTGTTATTGAATTAGTTCAACTTTCCTTTCATATACATTCCAACTTAAAACCACCAAAAGTTGACCTTAATTTACCGGGGTCTATGTTTACGTGACTGATACATCTTTTTTTGCTTACGCCCGTTAAGCATGGGCGCGTGGAAAAGCAGTCTATTTTTTTCAACCTATCACATAAGAGCTTTTAATTGAAATGAGTAAGTTTCTTATTAACGGCTATCTAAACGATGATTTGCTGTTTATACAGTTGGTCGAGATAAATTAATGTTGATATTATTTAACACTAGTGGGAAAATTCAGTGAATTTTATAGGAAAACCAATTTCATAACTTTAAAAGGCTAAGATTGAAGCTTATTTCGGGTGATAAATTATTTTTGAATTTGTTTAGGATTATGCCCAGCCTCGTAGCGTGAAAATTTACAGCAGGGGCCAGGCTTTCTACAGCAGGGGCCAGGCAATAGCAGGGGGGCCAGAAATACATTTTTACTAATTAGAGCAAATAAGCAGGGGGTGGGTCAGACAAAACGCAGCAGGGGCCCGGCCCCCTGCCCCCCCGCACGCTATGGGCCTGGCTATGCCAGTGCTATAAAGCAAAAAGAAATGTATGGTTGTTAGTTTTTACTCTCGTTAAAAGAAAGACGTCAAAATTGGTATAGAGGTTGGCTTTTTCTGGGCACGTCATCTCGCCTTGTATATTGTTGGCCTTTTTTCCAGTGAAATTTAGCAGTACAATGTTTGATAGAAAAGCCGAAGACTTAAGACAGTAACTAAAAGTGCAATGATGCCTTAATGTATTCCTTTGTAACTTCTCTAGAGTCATAAAAAGTCAAAATATAAATATAACAAAGGCATTCTCAAATTTGCAGTTATGAAATAAAAATTCATAGTAGAAGTACAAACGTTAACTTCCCTTCTACATCACAATGTATGAATTTTCTCCTGAATATGGTAGTGTATATACATTATGGGAAAGATATGTTCAGTAGATAAAAAAAGCAGAAGTGTAAAAAGAGTGGAGCGGGAAGGAGTACATTTCCAGATGCAAAAGAGATCGAACGATCCGGCATTGGGTATTGGTGAAGACTATCCCAGATCTAATGTCCCCGGTATTGTGTACATTGGTAAAGACAATCCGTGATCTAATGTTCCGGTATTGTGTATTTGGTAAAGACCATCTGGGATCTAATGTATCGGTATTGTGTATTTGGTAAAGACTATCCGAGATCTAATGTACCGGCATTGTGTATTGGTGAAGACTATACGAGATCTAATGTATCGGCATTGTGTATTGGTGAAGACTATCTGAGATCTAATGTATCGGCATTGTGTGAAGACTTATTCGAGATCTAATGTGATCGGAATTGTGTATTGGTGAGGACTATCCCAGGAATCTAATGTCCCGGCGAGAGTGGGTATTGGTAACTCGAGAGTGGATTTCTGGACATATGAATATGCCCACGAATGACCAATCTGAGTTCCAGTAGCGCGGTCGATCAATGCCCATACACACACCTCGTGGTGATGAAAGTAGCTCACTGGAGGACACCAGGCTTGCGGAGCCGCCACGTTTTATCCGGCTCGGCTCCGGCTCCCGTACAAATTTGACGGTTCCGGCTCGGCTCCGGCTCCCTATTAAGATAGTATTAAACGAGACAAAAATTTTTGTGATTGCGCCACGCAAACATGCCGCTGATAAAAAGTTATGCAAATTTTGCCACGTTCACCCCCATAGTCAGAAACTTGAAAAATATACGCATTGTCGGTTTTACTAAAAACAAACCATTTCAGTGCATCCAGAATTATATCATTATTTTCGACCGGGGTTTCACTAGTCGCCATTTTCGAGTAATGAAAAGTTATTTCAATGATCAAATTAGCTCAGCTATATATAAACTTTAATATTGTTTTTTTTTTTATTTTTTTTATAATTGTTTGAATTAAATGATTTAATCGTTACTCAGCGTGACTTCCGGTGTGTTATTATTTTTTCGGGTTCCGTCTATAGTTTATATATAACTAAGCTACGGGGCTGATTGTATAGTGTTTTTTTTTTTTTCACTTAGGCCCAATATGTATTATGTATTTAGGCCTAAGTAATATAGAATTGATTACCTTCTTCTGTTAGAGATGGAGAAGTGTCATTCAATTAAGTCAACAATAAATCCAGTGCAATAAAACAATTATGGATTTTGTGAGGGGTAGGTTAAATCATCCTATCTCTTTCTTTTCTGTCTCTATCTTCATCTTTCTTTGTCTGTTTCTCTCTCTCTCTCTGTCTCTCTCTCTCTCTCTCTCTCACTCACTCTCTCTCTCTATCATGTATCTCTATCAATCCATCGACCTATATAGCTATCTACCTATCTACCTATCAACCAATCTATCTATCTCATCTAATGCAACGCCGATTGTGTTCATTTTACATTTGCAAATTTTGTTTGTAATACTTACATGCAAAGTCTCTGTTGGTTTTACTCCCCCTTCCAAGACTATCAGAGCTACGCAGCTATCTATCTATCAATCTATCTATCTATCCATCCATCCATCCATCCAAAAATCCGTGTCCATCTATCCATCCATCCATCTATCTATCTATCTATCTATCTATCTATCTATCTATCTATCTATCTATCTATCTATCTATCTATCTATCTATCTATCTATCTATCTATCTATCTATCTATCTATCTCTCTACATATATGAATATATATATATATATATATATATATATATATATATATATATATATTTCTATCTGTGGCTCTAACTATATAATCGCCCATTGTTTGTGTTCAATTTACATTTAAAATGTTTAATGTCCATGATACTTACGTATAGTCTCTGTTGTTTTACCCCCCCCCATCTCTAGACTATCAGATGCTGGGCAGCTGGTTGATGGGTCTACATAAACTAACACAAACCGCCTCAGTTGATGAGAGTGGATCACCCAGAGACTTTTCAACTGACCATAACCAATGGTATCACAGAGTGCCGTGAGTATGTAACTCATCTTTTTATTCTTACCAAGACTTTTCACATCTGAAACACAGTAGTGGTCACCACTGGTCACCAACCCCGGGCCGTGGACCTGTACTGGTCCGTGGATAAAATAGTACCTGGTCGCTTTAGAAATATTAAAGTGTTTACTTTATATTTACTGTTGTGTATTTGTCTCTGAATCGTGTGACTTTCCATGGACGAGAGGTTTTAATCTGGGAGCAGAGCGGCTGTGGCATTTTAAATCAAAATAATATAAAATATAAATAGCCAAAGCCGCTACCTCCCTGCGGGCCGCAGTGTATAATTATCAAACGTTGACCGGTCCGAGGAGAGAAAAAGGTTGAGGAAATCAACTTATATGGACCCTTCCTAGAGATCCCATCCAGTAACGTAAATTGCATGCTAAAGGAATTACTAGGTATTTTCCCTAGGTGCGTTAAGTCTCCCTTCTGTCCTATAAATATAAAAATAGTTCTGCATATGAAGGGAAGTAAGAGATCAATTGTTTACGTCTGCAGTGTTTCCATCTCCTCTTGACGAAGGTGATTCACTGCTGGTTGAAGAGGAGACTTATTCAAATATCATAACCCTGGTGAGCATAGGATGCTCGTGGTAAAAATAATTAGATTTTTGTTTACTGTTTCGTATTGTTAAGGTGTTTCTAAGGTAGGCACTCAATATCATAAAAAAATCCAAATAAATAAATAAATGTGATAGTCCAGTCGAAACCACAGTCTATGTGCCAGTGACGTAGCGAGCTTAACTAGCACCCGAGGTACAATACTTTGTAGCGCCCTTTCACATCTGAAAACCATATAATATTATATGTAAAAGATACCATTTGACGCCCCGTTGTGAGTAGCGCCTTCCGGGGCATGATGTCCTTTTCGTACACCTCACTACGCCACTTCTATGTGCCATTAACTAAATCAGTATGCCAGTTAAACATGCTAATGCTGGAATGCTGTTAACGAGCTCACTGTTACAAAAGACCTTCATCTCGAGTGAAGTGAAAAGTAGAGTTACAAAAGTATTTTGTATAGTAAAATATTTCAAGCAAATTTGATAAATTAATTTGTTTTAAAAGTTGTTTTTTTTTAAAAAGCGAAATCAAGCAACATCTAATCAATAGATATCTGAATAATAAAAAAAACACAATAGTGTTGTCTGACTAAAGAATATACATTTCATATATGCTCTTTGGTCTAGGCTGAATTGTTTGGAGCTAATCCAGTAGCTGTGAGGATCAATGAGAAAGGGATGATTGCTGAAGATTTAGATGAGATTATGAGCATTTGACCGGGGGGGAATCCGGTTAACTCCAAGCTACCCAGGGTGATGTATACTCATAACATCCTGTAGTAATCCCACAGGTAAACTATGCACAATAGAAATAGATTGAGGGTCAAATGTGAGGTCTTGACCTAAGTGTTTTTTTGACAAAGACTTGACTTACTTCACTTAGTTCCTTGAATTCCCTTGCGGAGCAAAGAGCCCTTACCATCACTCTCCAGCACACTCTGTTTTGGGAGTCCTTTTTCTCAATCCCCCCTCCCTCCATGTTTGTTGACAAAGAGATAATCATTATTTGTCCCTTGGAGGAAGGGGGACTCAGGGAGGCCAGAGGCGTTCCTAGGGACTTGGGGGCCCGGGGGCTTGGACTTTTGGGGCCTCTGCAATTTTACATACGATATCATGCCACATAATAAATATATGTCTCTCCATCTCTCTCTCTCTCCGTCACGTGATTGTGTGTTAAGTCGCTACATGTTGGCCAGTTATTCCTTAACGTTAGCAGCCCAGTTCTTTTTCTAGGGCAGCCTCTACCGCGCCCCTTCAAGGGACGTCAAGGGTCCCCGATTGGAGAGGAAAAATGTTTTAGTACCTATCGCCCTTTCCCTTCCAATTTGTTAGTGACGCCACTGCATATATAATAAACCAATCGAAAAGAAAACACAACTACTACGTTGACCAACTAATGGCAGGAACCAAATATCGAAGTAATAAAACCCACCCGTTAACTTTGAACTTTATAAGAACGAATAAAAGGCAACTGCTATGAACGATGTTCTCAAGTTAATTCTCCCTGAATAGAGAGACGGAGGGGAGAGAACCGGACGGGAGAGAGAGATAGGGGGGGAGGGAGAGGAAGGGAGAGGGAAAGAGAGCGAGAGAGAGGGGAGGGAGGGAGAGAGAGAGAGTGAGAGAGAGAGGGAGGGAGAGAGGAGAGAGAGAGAGGGAGGGAGAGAGAAAAAGAAATTTGTGTTTAAAATTTTTTTTTTCCAATTAAAATTAAAGGCTATACGTGGTCAGAAGAGTCCATGGCTAAGGTGTATAAAGTGTGCCGGAAGCATGACATCATCATTATTGAAGATGCTGCTTATTAACTTACAGTTTGGCCAGGTGAATACTTTATTTAGTACATTTTTTATTGAAATTCATTTCAGTTAGTGATACAGTCTATAGTGACACAGTCTATACTGATACAGTTCATACTAATATAGTCTATACTGATACAGTCTATACTGATACAGTCTATAGCTGATACAGTCTATACTGATACAGCTCTTATACTAATATAATCATATCAGGTACAGTCTATACTAATATAGTCAATAGTGATAAGTCTATACTGATACAGTCTATACTAATACAATCAACAATATGAGAAATATGTCTATACTAATATAGTTCATACTAATATAGTCTATACTAATATAGTCTATACTGATACAGTCTATAGTGATAAAGTCTATACTGATACACCGTATATACTTCTCTTTGTATCTGTAAATAGAGACATCGCAGCTTCCAGCTGTCCATTGACGTCGATGGACGAGTCATCAGAAAATGACACATTCTCTAAAAACCATCGGTGCT